>VZRR01004118.1:1689-83094 GCA_013398015.1 Oreocharis arfaki | reverse complement strand
TTTTTTTTTTTTTTTTTACCTATCTGCTGCCAGCAGGCTGTAAATAGGATCCCTATATTTTTCCCTGTTGATACTAACCCACATTGGAGCTCATCAGCAGCCTGCAAGCCAGTAGAAGTTGCTGAGCACTGCTAGAAGCCACACACACCTCGGAGCAGATGAGGTCTGTCCCAGCTGTCACGGACTGGTTACAAGGAGTGAAGGCACTGCGGGCAGCCCTGCAGCCCACGGGTGGCCTGTGACTGCTGGTTCACTGGGTTCATCTCGCCTTCATGGCCCAACTCCTGCTACTATAAATCATATAGGTACGAGTTTGTTCCTGGAGCAACTTGTTTGCTTTATTTATTTGGAAAATTTCAGTAACTGCGCTCACCACAGCCTCTTTTTCTCCTGCTGAATTTGCCATAACTGGGGCTCGCTCAAGAATTCTCTGTCTCAACAGTGTGTGATTTCCCCTCATGATTTCTGAACCACATTCTGAATAGATGTGCTGGTAAAGTGTGGTAAATACATTTCCAGATAAAGTGATGGTATCTCAGAAAAGACCCACTTCTCTAGAGACAGAATGCCACAGATTTGAGGCACTCTCAGACTAAAAAAGAGTTGGACATCCTGTCCCATTTCCCTCCTCCCCCCATTTTAAGATCAGTGAAACATTTAGAACAGAAAACAATTTATTTTTAGTACAATCACACAGTCACTTCTGGTTTTATTTATATTTAAATTAAAACCAGCTTTTAGCCCTTCAGCTAACCCAGAATACTAATGTTATTTAAGAAAGGGGGAGAAGGAAAAAAAAAAGAAACAAAACAAGAAAAAGTTTAAAATAGCTAAATAATTAGTTTGGACCTGACATCTCACACTGAGAGGAAACAACAGCACCCTGTGATGGCTACAGGCTTTAGAAAGGTGGTGGGAAAAACTAGTCAGATGTGCTGTGCATACATAGAAGGGCATGGCTTACAGAAGGCACGTGTATGCTGTGTGGCAAAGAAATAGTTAAAACAGTTCTTGGGCTGAGTCAAATGCCCAGTGGTGCCTGTTTGGAACATTTTCCTTTGAGTCATTTTGTTTGAAATGTAATAAATGGCTGGTCAATCTGTTGTTAGAGCCTCTGTAGTTGTTGCCTGGAATATTATTCCAAAATGTTTACTCCACAGAGGTGTCTCATGAGTGGTACCTCTTACTCACATCTGTCACTTTTTTTAGGAGGGGTAACTTGAACTTGCTCTTTTTTTTCACTCACATCTCACAGATGTTCAGACTAGCACGGCTGTTTCCTTCAGTCACCCTGTCACTGCATATGCATTTCCAAGGGGAATGCAGGGACAGATTGAAAAGTGATTGAAGTGAGCAGAAAGACGACTTTTAGTCAAGTATATTCATAATTAAATAATGTTTCCAGTACAACCAAAGTGCTTGGGAAAAAGTGAAAAGATCGATGACTGGTCATAGGGAGGCTTCAATGAGAGACCCAAATCTATTCCATGAGATGTTGGTAGAAATCAGTGAGCGAAGAGTCTTAAGGTAATAATCCTTGATACTCCCCAAATCCCGAATTCACGATGTGGGAGTATGTTTTAGTGGATTTTTTGAAAAGCCTGGTATGTATGTGAGACAAAGGAGGCTCTATGTGATTTATCTTTCTGCATCCATCCACTGTGGTCCATAAACAGCTGATGTACTCCTGCCTCAAACTCCACAGCCTGGAACTGAAGGGGAGCTGCAAGGAATGTGGGAATGGTGTGTTTGACCAAAAACTTCAGAGTGCGCACACTGCCAAATCCTTTTGTGGGGGACTGTGAACTGGGGTTTGTGCTGGTGCACGGTGCTGGTTTGAACTGAGAAGAGCTTCAGCAGCTTAGGGCACCAAGACATGGGATGTGCTTTGGCATACACAGAGGTGGTATTGTGGTGAGTTCACAGAATCAGAACCGTGGAGTGTTCTGGATTGGAAGGCACACACAAAGATCATCCAGTCCAACTCCTGGCCCTGCACAGGACACCCCAACAATCCCCCCCTGTGCATCCCTGAGAGTGTTGCCCAAAGGCTCCTGGAGCTCTGGCAGCCTTGGGGCTGTGACCATTCCCTGGGGAGCCTGTTCAGTGCCCCAGCACCCTCTGGGGGAAGAACCTTTTCCTGATATCCAGCCTAAACCCCCCCTGACACAGCTCCAGCCGTTCCCTGGGTCCTGTCCCTGGTCACACAGAGCAGAGATCAGGGCCTGCCCCTCCTCCTCCTCTCCTGAGGAAGCTGCAGAACTGCTGTGAGCTCTGGTCTCAGTCTCCTCCAGCTGAACAAGCCAAGTGACCTCAGATACTCCTCATACACCTTCTCCTCTAGGTCCTTCACCATTTTCATAAGCCTTCTTTGGATGCTGGAACTAGCAGGCAGCTTCTGAGTCAGAATCCACCTGTGAGGACTAACAAACCCTCCTCGCTGCTGCTGCAGTCCCTTCAGATCTCCCTCCTCTCTGCCCTCAGAGTGAGGTTGGATTCATGATCTCCTCTTAAATGCATGGACTTGGGTCTGATAGCTGTTTTGGGAACAAGATGAATTATCTGCAAAGGTGTGAAGGGGACTCTGAGGGAAAGTACTGCATTGCTATCCCTTGTGGAATAAATAACACTTTATTCTCTTGATTTCTTAGAAAGCCCCTTGGCTTCATTCTTGCAGAGACCACTGTTGTGGAAGGAGTAAAGAACAATGCCATCTAAGCTGTCCTGCTCAAAGACACATGCTGGGCAATGACACTGCAAAGGGTTTTGCAAGATAATTTACTCTCCAAAGAGACTGGATAGAAAACCCTCTGTCTTCACAACAGCGTCCCACAAAATCTCATCTGGATGGGTTGATTGGGATCAGGTGATCACCAAACTAGTTTGTGCTCTTTCCATTCCCTTGCTGTATTAAGGCATTTTCATTGAGAGGTTCTTTAGTGTATAGAATCAATCTGGTAATTGCTGCTTCAGAGAAGCTTTGGTTTGCACTTCATACCAGGAGCTGTGTTTGATTAATTGTGTTTTTCAGATGGTAAAGTACTGAGGGGAAAACTTCCCCTTTTTCAGTGAACAGAATGTAATTTGCTGAGAATTAAATTTTCTTGTGTTTTTAAAAAATGCTATCTTATCATGCTGTCAACTAGGGTCTCATCTTGATGTCTCAGACAATTTAAAGCATTGCATCAGCCTGTGCAGATGTAGTGGATGCCAATTCACACTCAACCTGGTCTGTCAGAGTTCTAGAGCGGGTGTGACGGGGGATATCACCTGGTCCAGCTGGCAAATGCTCCCACAGCCTTCACTCCAAGGCCTGTGAGAGTTATGGGCTGCCTGTACCACAGGGGATCAATAGTTAGTGTTAGTTTACACAGAAACTCTGGGGAATAAACAGAAGGTGCTCACGTGAACAGACCATAGAAAGTATGAGAGGGAAAATGCTGAGATGTCTCCTGACACCCACCTTGAGAGTGATGGGGTGCCTGTATGGGGAGAAATTAATTCCCTGGAAGTATCCCAGGGTCACGTCATGAGGGCGTGCTTGCAGCACAGGGCTGCAACCTTTCTCTGGTGCTTTGCCTCTGGGCAAAAGTGGGGGTTTATAGAGAAATCTGATTCTGGGCAAGGAACTTACATGAAGCATGAAGGCTGTGCTGTGGCAAGTGGTGATAAAGCACGCTGACGTCCTGAAAGAGCCACACTTACACTGAGACAGCTGTCTGCTTGGGGCTCAGAGTGGCTGAAATCTTCTTGTGCTGCAAGGACTGCTTAGAGGATGAACATTTCCCAGCCTCTTGACCAATGTCCCATGGCTTCACATCTCCCCAAACTCTTCCTTCCTTTTGCGTAAAGCAATCAAGCGAACAACAGAAAGCACGTCTGCTGTCAGATCTGAGTTTTAGGAAAATGTCTAGCAACTGACAGGAAGCAGTTTGTGACCTCATCTGGCAACAAATAAAAGCCAGTTCTAAAAACGGCATTTAAAACAGTGACACTTAATTGGTATCTGCCAAAGAAGGACACACACAAACTTTGTGTAAGTATAACCTGATTGTCAGCATAAAGGAATTTGGAGATGTTTTGACATACTTGACATTATGTAATGGAAGTGTTGAATAGGAAGTGCGGAGACACATTTTTTCAGAAAAAAACCCCTTTTTTTTGTTTAGATACCCAGGCAAAATTTAACACTATAGTAATGTCCTACTCCTCTTTTCCTTTCCACAGTTTTGTCCCATGTCTCTGGGGTTTACATTCCAGTCAATTTGAGTGAGCTTATGGTTGAAGTCATTACATGACTGTCCTTTTTTTGTGTAAGAAGGAGCAATATAATTGTAAATTATGGATTTGTTAATGAAACATCTGAAACTTCCATGAGTCATTAGGAGGCAGGATGGACAGACATGTATCCTTAGGGAAAAAAGTCAGAAAGCGTGGCCAGCATAATTTAAAGCATAAATGTGACTTTCTGGAAGACTATTCAACGGAGACAACTGCGTGGGGGTTGGCTGAGCTTTCCTCAATGCTGAGCTTGGATTGATAGAGCGGGAAGAAGATAGTTTTCCTTCATCATTATGTCCCTCTGCCTTTAAGTGGTGCTTACTTGGAGGTAGGAATGAGTTTGGGTGACATTTGTGCAGCTTAAATAAATACTGTGTTAAATTATTCTGGCCCAAATTCTCTTTTGAACTGTAATCTTCTCTGAGGATAACCACAGGGCAAAGCATTTTAAACACTCTTCTCTTTCTAGTCTCATCCACTGCTGTCCTCACATGACTTCAGTTAGGTGGCAGGTTCTGTATTTGGGAAGGTCTTAGCTTTCCTTAGAACAGCCACTGTCCATCTGTCCTACAATGAAGAAAAGTGCAAAGAGACCATTCTGGTATGTCATTTAGGGAATGGTTCAGGGTCTGATATGCTGTTTTCAGGGTAAAGGGTAGTAGTAAAAACTTACTCAGTTATCTTATTCAGCTGAATATCTCATAACTCATTGAGAGAATATAAGAGGCCATGTTGAGGGCCTGATGAAAATCAGGGCATTCAGCATCCCTCTCTTTCCCCTCATCCACAATATCAGGCCCTGTTATGGAAAGCAGTGGAGCTGGGCAGGCAACATGTTCCCTTGGTAAATCCATGCTGGCTTCCTCTAGTTACCTTCTCATCCTTCGTATGTTTACAAGTAGCTTCTCAGAGCATTTGCTCCCCAGTTTTCTCAAGGACTGAAGTTAGGATGGCCAGCTACAAGTACCCTGGATCCTTCTTACCCTTTTTTGGGGTTGGTGCCACACCTGCCTCTTGCCAGGCATTAGGAATTTTCCCTCTTTGCCAGAACCTCTCAAAGGGGGTTGAAATTAACTCTTCAGTGACATCATCCAGCTCCTTTAGCAGCCTCGGATGCCCCCTTACGTGATGTGATGCAATGTGATGGACCTGTACACCTCACTTGGGTGAAGGGATCCCCAGCTCTTTTTCCTGTGGGTACTGAGAGACTGTAATAGAAGGCTCAGAAACTCAGGAAGCCTGAGGAAAAGTCTCACATGTGAAATCTGAGCTGCATATTACGTCTTTTTCCCTGTAGCTTGTCACTGAGACCCTGAATCCACCGAGCAATGGATTCATGCTGTCTTTGCCATTTCTTCACCAATGTACACACAAAACCTTCTGATTCTTACCTTCCTTGATAGTTTCAACTCCATCTGAGCTTTGGCTTTGTCCTGGCTGCATTCCTACTCATGCAGTTCACACATGAGTAATCTTACAATTTCGCCATTCACCTTTTACAGTTTTTGCTGTTTACATTGCCAGTGCTATCGAGCTGCACCAAGTTTCCAGAAACAGAAAAAAAAAATCCTGTGTAACTGAGTTAATGCAGGGATGATTAAATGGCAGCCCATATAAAACTGCAAATGAGTTTTATTTGGTTTACTCTTGTCTCCTCCACCTCCAAGAAATGAATCTATTCAAGTTCAAACCGCACAGAGAGATTTTCTCTGTATCACTGATGGTGAGGAATAACGTTCAGATCCCAGCTAGAGCTGTGAGAGTGCTTTATTTTATATGAGGTGCTGTGAAAAGCCACTCCTGTGGCTTTACTGTGTTGGCCCCTGAGCCACCCAGGTAAACCTGAAGTGGGCCTGAGGTTACAGAAGCTGATTACCTTTAACAAAATCCATCTTGTAGCCTCCATAATCCAGTGTCCTTTGCAGTGTGGTTCTGAGGCAGTCAAATCAAGAGGTTTTCCCTGCTGTGATGGAAATCCTGCTTTGAAACAGCTCAGGAAGGTCTAAGAAAGAGAGAGGGACTGACGTGGTCTCTCTTGGAGAGAGTGAGCTGCTTGACAGAACCAGGAACTGGCTTGGAATAACAGATGAAAGGATATTATGATGTGTCAGTAAGGCAAAGGAGACCCCAGGCAGCTCTGATTTAGGCTCAGCTGTTAATCAAAAATTCTGGGGAAAATCCAAGGCTCTGGAGCTTGAACAGAAATAGAAAGGGCTGTTTCCTATTATACAAGCACATAAAGCTGTGCTAGAGGGGAAATCCAACTGTAAAAGGGCTTTTCTCCCTATCCAGTTTGTCGATGGTGCTGGAGCACTAAGAGGCACAGAGTGCTGGGCCCTTTTCTGGAGTAGTGTACATGATAACCCATGGCATGAGCATAGAGACAGAAATAACTCCATGGGTGTTCTGCTTGGAAATCCCTTTCCATGACACTCACTCTCTAAAGATTTTCTATCAGTCCTGCTCAGCCCAGCTATCACTTAAGACCTCTCCACGTGCATAGCTCTCATCCAAAACATGTCAAGATAAAGATGCTTGTTGACTTTAATGGGCTTTGAATCAAGCCTATAAAACAACCTGACATCTGCAGTAAATACTCAGGCCTTAGTGACTATTTTTCCCTAGGGTTCTGGAACATCATTCCAGCATCTGGGAACCTTGCCTTTCCTGGTGTTTCCCGTTTAGCAGAGGATTTTTAACAGATTAAAAAGTATAAGCTGAAGGCCAATTGGTTCCTCATTTTCTGGGTTAGTTCAGGTTCTGCTGCAAACCAGAATGTCAAATAATCCTTTCCAGATCTTGCCCTTGTGCTGAGAACCTGGGATGGTCTAAGAAAGCAGAATTGGATATTCCAGAGAATACAGAAAGAAAGGACAATAACCTTGGCACCTGTCAAATTGTAACTGCAGCTTCTCTCTTTGAGCAAATAAGAAAAAGTCCGTGGCTGAGTCAATGGACCTGACACGAACCAAAGCGCTGAGACGCTTTGGATGGCATAAACACTGCCTGTCCTTTTTGGCTTTCATCCTTTTTATTCTGCACTCTAGCAACTCTGGGAATAGGAAACCACCACTTTTGTCCACAAAAGCCTGGCCACACATACTCACAGCAGGAATTTTACCAGGTCTGTCTTTCACTGCCTCCTTATGTAACAGCAGTGGTGAAAGGGAAAAGGAAGGAGTCTAAACCGCTTGGACAATCCTGGACAGAATCTCACAGACTGAAAGTGACCACTGAAGCATAAAATGTCCACTGGGAGAAGAAGTTGGGAGGCTGAGAGCATTGCCAGTAGCAGCAGGATAGGGAGATGCAAAGACAAAAACACTTTCCCCAGCCCAAACGCTGGGGTAGTTAAGGCTGAGGAGAATTGAAAGATAATTACAAGAAAAGTTCAAAGCTTGGGAAAAGGAGAATACCTGTGTAGCCCTTTCCATTATTAGTACCGTGGTCTGTGTGCTGCAAACCTTTTGGTGAAGTGAGACTGGCTTGTTTTTCCGTTTCAATGGTGCTCAAAAGATTTTAAAGGGAAATGGCTTACAGGTTGGAAAATGGGATCACTATCTTGAAATCATGACCAGCCCCAAAATATTTGGTCCTTAAGTTTCCATTCATGGTCTCTAAGACAGCACTCAGGCCACAGCAAAAAAAGATCTGAACTGTGGCTTACCACAAACACTCCTTGAAATCCCAGCTAGCAGTCTGGCACTTTCTCTAGCCCACTTCTCACGTCTCCAAGCCAGTCATCTATCTGCTGATCATGTTAGACATGAACAGAAGCCAGCACTCTCTCCATCTGGATTCTTGCATATGATTTTTAGAAAGGCTCCAACACAGACTCTGTTTTCTTTTCTTTGTTTTTGTTTCTGCTTTGTTATTTTTTCCAGGTCCAGATTCAGAGTGTTACTGTGGTTGCCTTTCTCACAATGACACTCTCTTAATTAATTGCTACACTTTAGAAGCATCGATGCCTGGTTTAGGATACATGAAGATCTCAGATTTAGAATATTTATATGCAAAACTGTGCCTGTAGTTTAAAGAGGCAGGAGAGTATAAATCCCTGGCCTAAACTTCTCTTTGTGCAGGGATTTGTGCTGAGTGCCAAACCAGAATCAAATTAGTTTCTTTAAGACTTAGATTTTCCCATGTTTTCTGTTACTCAAAGGTCATGATGCTTTTTAAATGTCTCTACTGTTCCTGGGTTAGTTTCCTCTTCTGCAGCAACCTGTAGGGAAGTCATAATGTAGTGTTTATGATGACATCCCTTTCGTGCTGTGGAAAGAATTTTAATGTCATGAATTCCACCTTATGACTGGAGAGATGGGTTTGAACTGGAATCTCACAATCACACAATCCGAACTCAGTGGAATTTGAATCCCCAGCTGACCTTACATTTTAGGAGCCAAAACACTGTTTTCATCCTTCATCTTCCAGTCTTTAAAACAGTTTAGATCTGAGATTCTGTGGCTCAAATGCCTAATGGCGGCTTCAGTGCCAGAAAAAAAAGGGAAAGAGAAAATGGGAAACATGGAGATAAACGGAATGCTTAAGAGGAGAAAAACTAATTAAAAACTCTATAAAATAACAATCAACAATGAGAACCTAGTTTTCTATCTGTTCAGCTTGTCCAAGCACCTCCCTCTACAAAGTTCACTAGTAAAGATTTTGGTTTTCAATGTGGACTCTCATTTCACCTACCCACTTGTGTCATTCTCAGCAGCACAGCTTTCAGCACCTTACCCCATACCATCTTTTAGCCTCAAACAAAATTCCTGTGAGTTAAGGAAGGGCAGTTACATCTCACCTTTACAAATGGGAAAACCACAGTGTGGAGAATTTAAACAGCAGACCTGAGCTCACACTGGAAGACTGTGGCAGAGGAGGGACTCACTCTACCACTCTCTGTTCAAATGTCTGTATTGTGACACCAACATTTATTGCTAAATGCTTTCCATATGACGTGCCCAGTGAGCCAGAATCTGGTTGTTTGGTTGTTTGGGTTTTTTAAAGAAAATATACTTAGCAAGACCCAGCAAATCACTGAATAATGTACCTAGAGTCACACTCACTCTTCTGGGTACTTCTCCATATCTCTTCCGTTAGAGTCCATGTTCAAGTTCTTTATTCAATTGTTACTCCAGAAAATTAGGTTCTGCAATTATTTAAATTAAATTTTAACACTGTTGGATGAAAGATAACCTGTTCCTCACGAGGAAAGTAGATCTTGCTTTTCATCATAAGAAGCACTGAGCCTCTGACCTGGGCACCTGGTCTCCTCTCAGTGGTTGTCACTCAGACCTCCAAACACATAAGCCCACAGGAACAGTGTGTGTGTTGGGAAGGCAGGACAGACTGGCATGGCCAGGCAGAGGGCACAGCTGGAAAAGTGCATGGGCAAGAAACAGTTTACATCAGCCCCTTTTGTCCTCTTCTTCCCTAATTTCCACACTTCCTCCTTCCCAAACCGCCTGATTCCTCCCGTTCCCAGCTTTTGTTTCCTCCACAAAATCCCCCATAAATTTTGTACAGATGCAAGATGTCCCTCCCCTGCATCCTCTAAAGTGTCCCATTCCCCCAGGCTGTGACACCTCAGTTTGTGAGGTGGCCTGGAGAGGTGCTCTGGGTGATTCATCTCATTTGATGTCACTGGTGGGTGATGGGGCTGGGGCTGCCGATCCCCTGGGGCTGCCCTGGGAGCAGCCAGTGCGAGGCTCCCTTTCTCTGAGGAGGTTTTTGGGGTTCCCCCACTCTGTTCCTCTCCGTGTGTGATGGGCCACTGAGGGTTTGATGTCTCCTGGGATAGTATCCATGTCAGGGTTTTACCTGGGTTCCCCTTCTTGCCTTTTTCTCCTTGAGCACCTCCCTCTGTGTGGAGATGAGCTTTGATCACATAAGCCAGCAGCAGGAATAACATATTTTTAGTGTCACCACTCTCTTTAATGGGGCTAGTTGCCAAAGTTACACATCCAGATTTTTGTTCTAACAGTGCTGAGCATCTCTTTCACAAAGAAAACATGTTTTAGTGTATATTTTTTTCTTTTATTCCAGCTAATTCTTCTGCATTGCTGGAATAGGGCATTGGACACCCATTCCTCACTTCAAATTTCACTCTCCCAGTGAGCCTGCTGCTGTAATGTCATTTTCTAATTCCTAGTTACTGAAGATTGTTAAAAGAGGGGTTAATTTTCCATCATGCTCACATTGCAATTACTTTCACATTGCTTTAACTTTAAAATTTTCCCTTCCCTGTTTTGTTTTTCTAAAAGATGTAATTCATATAGGACTCAAGTGACCCTTTTTTAAATTCAACTTTTTTTTTCTTTTCTGTAAAAAATCACAACATTTCTGGTTTACTCAACCGTTTTTAGAAAAGTGATATATTCTGGTGTCCCTGGCATGTTACATAAGTTTCAGATCTGAGCACAAAGACTCCATTTTGCAAAAATAAATTCATTCTCTTTCAACTCACGTCTGTAGGGTATCCCAAATGTACAGCACCGTGTTTACTGTGCACTAATATAATATGTAGCTGTGCAACCCATGAACATGTTAGTTAAATGCTTAACACACGCCCTTGATGCATCAATTAACTTCATTAGACTTGGCCCCTTGAATGATTGTGAGTGCTTCCTTGTACAGAATGTTCCTTGCCTGCCTTCAGAGAGGGAGGCCAGCCAGAGGAACTGCCTGTTTATTTTTGAACCCATGTAAAAGTAGACCAGGAGCAGACACCTCCTGCTGCAGGCTAGACCTGACAAAGAGGTCATCTTTGTTGCACATGGCTAAGGAATCGCATCCCCTACTGAAGATCAGGGCTATTTTTAGAAACAGGATAGAACTCCTCATTCTTGAAATTGTTTTAATTTCCATCCGAAGAGTCAGACTGCATGGCTAGGGAAAAAAAAAAATCTTGTAGGCTGCAGGGACAGTACGAGCCACAAGCCTGTGTAAAAAGAAACCTGATGAAATTGCTTTTTGTGGTGCTGACAGAATTTTGTCCTGGCAGCACCAATGTGCTAATCACTATAGGCTGACAAAGAGCCATTGCCCAAGAGCAGCCCATAATGGTCATGTAAATTTTACTTAAGTACATACAATTACAAGAAATTGCCCAGAATTTTAACACACATTGTGCTGCCCTGTTTATAGAACAGTATAGATTTACTGGCTCCATTTTTCTACTGTAAATCAAAAGCCTTAGGGCTTGGGAGGAGGGAAAGGAGGAGGAAAGGAAATGTTTTGGCTTCACAGTATGTAACTGCCTACGGAATCATTTTAATGTATATTAAAACCTCATTCAGGTCTGCCACAGATGTAGTGAGTTTAAACAATCCAGTGGGGCACATTCCTCATAAAACTCTTCCCCTTCTCTGGTTCTGCAGGCTGCACTTCTGGAGTGGATGGCTGCATCTCTCCTGAAGACACGAGAATTCTGGTCCTGCTTTCCACAGCAAGTAAACAGAGATTTTCAGAGTTTTCAAAAGCTGCACGGGAAAATTATAAATTGTACTGACTATTACATAGTCCAGGCTACAGCATCTCTCCCAGAAATTTCTCCTTCAAGCCCAGAGCTCAAGCTGACTGACGCCAAGTGTCCAGGCCTGGGCTGGATTTCAAGCTCTTAGCTGAGAGACAAAGCACCATAATCCCAGTGGCTGATTTGCCACCCTTTTAAAAAGGCAAACTTCTAGTCTGGATTATGTCTAACTGCAGCTTCCAGTCACTGAATCTTGTTTATGTCCTGTCCTGATGGATTAAAAAGCTATCTATTACATGGAATTGCTTTCATGCTGTGGTATTTCTAAACCAGTATTTGCAATCTTAGGTCATTGTCACAGCTCTTTTTAAACAGTTTCCAGTTTTTCTATATTCTTCTGCCAGGATAGACATCCAACTGGATAGACGACTCCCGAGAAGCTCTCCCTGGTGCCAGATAGAGGAGTAATATTCCTTTGATTTTTCTACTCAGTTGTCTCCTCCTTTTGTAACCAAAAATTATATTAATAAAGACAGTCTCAACACATCATTAGAACTCACAAATAACCTTTTGTTAGAATCTTCATGTTTTCCAGAGATGCAGATTTGCAGCGTTGATTTGCCTATTATAAAGGCCTCCCTTTTTTCATAGGGTTTAAAATGCACCTGTTTTAGTAAGCCCACTCTACCCTATGATCTCTGTTAATTTGTACCCGGGTTAATACAGCATCACTTGCAGTTCCAATACCTGTTAATGGACATATTTTTTGATTTTGCTAATAATCTTTGAGATCTCTGATAAAAACATTGAGTAGCAGTCAGCCAGGAAAAGGAGCCCATGGGATACCAGTGTTAGCACTAGGTTGTTTTTTTTTTACAGCTATTTTTTACAAAAACTGCTGTGATCAGTTCACTTTTTCTATGTTTGCATGAGTTACATTGGTGTCCACTTTTGCTAGCATTGTTTATTGATTTTCCAGACGTAAAAAGAAGTCGTGTAGGATTACATGCTTTGTGGAGTGCTAAAAGCATTATGTCTACACAGCTATCTCTAACCATCAACCTTGTAGTCTTGAAAAGAAAGCAAATAATCAGAAAACAAGATTTTTATGGCAGCAGAACTTTCATCTTGATGTTACCATTGCTTCATTCCTTTGGGATAGTGCCACATAGCAGCCTCTCTGTGATTTTGGTAAGATCGATGTCAGGCTCATCTTGTCCTGTCCCAATGGAATTTTTAACTGTTTTCAGTTTCTTATCAAACCTCCAGAGTTTCTTGGTGTTCCAATCTCTCTTGAAAATCAATGTTATTTAGGATTCTGAGCTCTCCTAGGACAATGATTTAAATATTCTTTAGTGTAAGTTATCTATTCCTGCAAGTAAAAACTACGGTTTGCTTCAATCAGCACGGTTTAATATCTGTTGTCTGAAGGAACGATATCTACTGTATTTTCATTGAAAAAGAGCGTAAGTCTCTTGCTTTCCTAATGAAGAAAACCCAGGTGCACTGTGTGTGTTGTACACATCTGCTTTTTCTTCACCAGGCTTGATAATTTCCCATTCAGGGTTGGAATGTTTCAGTTTCATCTCCAAGTGACCCACAGTGCTGCAGATGAAATAACTGGGAATTATTTATTCCAAATGACCCTGCAGTGGGATAGGAAGTGCCTTCCTATAGTTGTGTCAGAGTGCTATGAAGAGTTAGCAGGAGGGAGAAGAGGGGATTTGGGAGGCAGACAGAACAGGAAGAGCAGGCAGAAGGAATGAGCTGGGACTGAGGCTCGCTGCAAAGGTAACAGCAAATATGGGCAAAGATATGGAGAGATATGAAGGGAAAGAATGGAAGGTCAGGCTTGGAAGTAGCTCTGGACTGGGTTACCCTGGCACAGCCTGGAGGGAGATGGTCCTCACCAGCAAGCCCAAATCACTTTATGACTTTAAACGGACATCTCAGCCATCACTTTCACTGGCACAAGGTTGACCCAGTTAAAAACAAAATCCAGACAATCTATATGGCATCATCTACTATTTTAAGCTGGGTTCCTGTTTTGTCTTTGCCCAACGATGTGAGCTCAGCTCTTGCACTGCCAGAAGGGAATCCTGAGGCCAGAGGATGTTTTGGAGTCAAAGGCTTGACTGGTGAGTTCATCAGAGGCAGCGTGGGTGGTTCCCAGTGCTGGTCAGGTGCAAGGACCTGCACCAGCAGAACAGCTAAGAAGGAAGAACAAAAATGTAAACAATGCAAAAGATAAAGGCAGGAAGAGTTCCCTAGGGAAACAGGATTATTAAACAACTAGTATCAAGGAACTATGTGATTATTCTACAGTTCCACAATCGTTATGGAAGAAGTATGAATTTTTTTCCCTTTTTTTTTCTAGAATTTAAAGTGAAAGAATCACATTTTTCTTAAGTGCATTTCTGCAGAAGTTTCTTCAAAGTTTAATATGATATTAAACCTACACAAACCTACAGACTTTTTAAGCAGGAATGGGACTCCTGACATCATGGGATAGAAATCATTTCTTGGTGTTGCAAGGGGCTTTTGCATTGTGGATACTGTTATCACTTAAATTGGGTTTGTCGTTTGTTTTACATATTTATTTTATTAAAATATTCAGCATTATCATATTTATTAATATTAACATTTATATTTTAATATTAGCATTTCTATTTATTAATATTAAAATTTCTATTTTATGGTTTTTTATATTTGCTAAATCTACACCAATATGTTATTTTATATTTTTACTAATTAAAAATATATATGTAGCACTCAGAAATATCCAAGTGCTGCTGTGCTAGACATTAGGCAGTATAAACGGTAAGATATTTCTTCTCAAATCACATGGTTGAATGAAGATTCTGAAGTGAAAAATGCCCTAAATGGAAACCTTAAAAAAGACGATGTTGGGTGAAAGATGACCTGGAAAGTGAAAGGAAATTAGAGGCAGCTACATCTTTTCATTTGCCTAAAAGGACTTATTTACCTTAGGCAGGAGAAGCAGTTGGTCACTGATGTCCTGGTAAAAGAATGCAACAGCTCGTCTATTTTTGAGTTTTGATGTTCTTTCTCTGTATTGACAACTGACAAACATGATTTTTTGGAGATGTAAAAGATTCTACAACACAGTGTCTTTTCAGAGAAGATTCTGATTTTACTTCATGTTTGTCACTTTCCTTCATTAAGTGACTGAAGAAGAAATACAAGTGATTAAACAGATTTTACTTTCATGAGGAATTTTAAGTGTACATGGAGTCAGGAAGTGATATTTATGTATAAGAAAATGTCTTCTGAACAATTTAAAGATTTTCGACATTCCTTCATTCACCATCTTTTTTTCTTTTCCCCTCTTAGGCAATGTCTACAGATGAACTTGTGACTGGAGAAAATCGGAGTGAAAAATACAAAGATGCCTTAATCGCTTTACCTCCAACTGAGGATAAGCTTTTCAACTGGCACATACATGAGAGAAGTAATGTTTGGCTTTTCTCTTGTGTCCACTGTAAGGTCCTCTTCAGTCAGTGAAGCTGCTAGAAAATGATGCATCACGCTTGTTTTAGAAACCTATCTCAAGAGGACTGAATCAGCATCAGGAAGGGTCCACTCCTCCCCTTTGATTAGAGTGATCACAGGAGACAAAATGACTCATCTATGTACACCCAACAGATGATGTCTTGCCAAAAGTAGTTATTCGTAGTGATTAAACCCACTTGTT
The DNA here is from genome assembly GCA_013398015.1 of Oreocharis arfaki. Taxonomy (NCBI): domain Eukaryota; kingdom Metazoa; phylum Chordata; class Aves; order Passeriformes; family Paramythiidae; genus Oreocharis; species Oreocharis arfaki. The sequence continues at coordinate 67,624 of VZRR01004118.1, read as the reverse complement.
TTGGGTTTTCTGTCTTTTCTTTTCATTAATTTTATATCAAATCCTCTTTCCTTGCATTGGCCAAGACCATTACAGGCACACAAGACACTGAGTGTTGCAGTTGGCTTCTTGTGTGTTGTTTTGGAAGGTGCAACAATTATATTCCTAAAATAAAAGAGACAGGATTTATAAGCCAGAACATACAAGGGAAATCCACTTTCCTTGAAAGGCTTGGCTGCTGTCTGAGTTGCCTCCGACATGGTTACATAAAAGACCTACTTTATTTTTCCACTTTCTGAGTCAGAAGAGCTTTGGATAAAATTCACCGTGACCCTACTAAATGTATGGAGCCAGACTCCCAATGAGACTTGAGGTACACCCAGAAATTTAAATTCTAACATAAATTTGTTTTGCAGGGGGAAAAAAGGGGTCTAAGATAGTAGCCAAGGATTCAGGAGATGTGGATTCATTTCCTTGCTCTGCCACAGACTTCCTACATGACTTTGGGAGAGTCATTTAATCTCTGCATATCACTTTTCTGTGGTAAAACTTTCTGGATGTCTCTGAAGATAAATATATTGAGACGGATGCTCTGAAACCAGAGCCCGTATGTCTGCTGAAGAAAAGTAGACAGCTTCTAATCAAATGCTATTTCCATATACAAATATTTGCTTTATAACAAATAATTTAAAAGGACGTCCCTCCCAAACTGTCAATTCCATGTCAAGGATTAAAGATTAAAATCTTATTTCCCACACACCAATAATTCCAGCTGCCACAGGACTCGAGACCCAAACAAAGCATTTTGAAACCATCCCTCTCCCACACCTTCTCCCCAGTGAAGACCCGCTTATCTCACCTTTATCCTGCGAGCAATATCCCATCACCCTGAAGTCTTTCTGAAAAGACAGTTGTTGCAATAACTCCAGGAGACAGATGAATACTAAATTGTTTGAATCAAAATGACCAAAGATTTCCCAAGGAAAACTGTCATTGCGTAACTGTACCACCACTTCCCTTTCTTCTGGGCCAATGAATCTCGCAGTCAGAAACTTATGCTGATTTTAACAGCCTGGGGATGTAACAGAAAGATGCTGTCTCTCCTGCGGGGAAGGACAGGGCTGAACAGGATCTCTTTAACTCATTTTGCTGAGCAGAAACCCTTGGATACAGCCCAAACTCTGGTCCACTGAAATGCTCCTGTAGTTGTCACTCTCTTTCAACTCATATATGAGGTGGAATTACTATATTTTAACCATTTTTAGGACATTTGAATATTTCACATAAGTTAGCTCTCCCTAACATAATATGCAATATTCTTTTTTTACAGAAGAGGCAAATACAGCCTCTATCACTTACTTTTCCAAATACTAATAAAGCATTACCCTCAACAGAATGAAACTGGTGATACTGCTTGAAGGCGAAACCAACTGTTCTTTGCTGGACTTCCAGATTACATACTTGTGGCAATAAACATGAATCTAAATCAGATCTATGCTTTTCCACACCTAAAATCCACCCCTCTAAAATTAACTCCCTCCATACAAAAACAAATATCTCTCTTCTTTGGGTGATTGATTTTATTGAAACAAGTAGAACCACACCATGGGGTCAGGGGTACTGATGAACAGCCAACTTAATTTACAAATCCCTTCTGAAAAGGCCTTCTACTTCAAACAGAAAACTCAAGCTTTTCAAGTGACCTGGATTATGCAACTGAAGTTTTCACACATCTTATTTCAAGTTTCCATTAGACTTGAAGGTTAAGCTACCTCCATTCCTCTCTTTCTAGTGGGAGGTTGTTTTCATTCTCAGTTAAAGGTAGAGGTGAGAATCATAAAGGGAAGACCCAGAATGGTCTGTGCCCTGATGGAAAAGCTGCTCTGGGGCAATCTTTGAAAAAAAAAAAAAAAAAAAAACAGTCCTAAGGATAAAGCCAATCTTCTCTCAGGAGAAAATTGAAGGGTACACTCCTAAGGGAAGAGCATCTGATTAGATAATTATGAGACCGGGTCAGGGTTGATGATTTCCAAATCAGATGTGGTTTTGAACAACTGTTTGGACCAAACTGGATCTTCCAACAGCACATGGGTAAAGTTGGAGTTAAAATACTTGTCCAAAAACTGAGCAGCTGAGTTCTGTTGCCTGATTAGTCTCAGATTCTGTGTGTAGTCTATGGCACGTCACGTGTTCCTTTTATGCCATTTTGTAGATGGGCATTTTATGCATTTGTAAAAATGAAAATATGTTCTACTTTAGAGAGATCTAACAAGCTAAATCCATGAAACCCAAAGGAGTTCAGAGGAGTAACTAGATTAAAAAGCAATGTAATTAACTGATATTGCTAAATACCAGAGAGAAAAAAGCATTGAGGCACTACAAACTATTAATTATTATGTGGTCTCCCACAAGAAGAAATCAGGATTTTCTTAATTGTGGTGTTAGCCATTTCTCTCAGCTGGTCTAGAGGCTACGGAGTGGGTGAAAAGTCCTCAGCTGACAAACTGAAAGAGCTAAGACATTTTAGCATTTCTTTATATGTTGAAACGGGTTGACCTAATCCTGTAATTTATTAGGCATGGGAGAATGGATCTGGATATGAGATCCGGATTATGGGAACTGATGTTCCCATAATTTCCAGTGAATCCAAAGCCTTTTCACAGAATTCTGGTTAACTGTTTCCCTTCTTTTAATTTCCCACGCCTCTTGACTTCGAGGCTACGCTTGTGACCGGAAGCCAAAATGCCATGAGAAAAAGCTCTTCCTGTGGTAATTCTAACACTGCCAAGCATAAGGCCTACAAACCACACGGGAAAACTCGTTCACATGTAATCCACTGCCCAAGAATATCCAAAAAGTTTGGGATAAGAATTCAACCTTTAAACATTAATACAAACCAAACTTCTCAAATATTTCAGAGTCAGCCGTTTTAGTAGTTTTTATCCAAAAGTAGAAAGCACTTCCATTAACTATTTTGAATGCTTCTTTCAGATGCCAAAGTCATGAATCAAATAATTTATTAAATTTATTCATGTGCTTAGTATAGTTCAGAACATTAAGTGTTTAATTAGCATATTTTTACCTATTTTTTGCACAGGGCTGTAGTAAACTAGTGAAGTTTCTTGATGCCAGTCAGATTCTCCATCTGAAGACTGTTCCTGCATGAGTTCTCTTCAGTCTCAAGCCAAATCCCATGTGCAAAAGCTTTGTCTACAGTCATGTTACATCTTCCTTTCCAGGGAATCCAGGTTGCATCTGGCTGCTTAAGAATGGCTGTACTAAGGGTCATCTGAAACTGTCTAGCAATGTAGTAGTCTCCAGCAGTGACCATAAACAGGTGCTTAACCAGCAAAGCCAAGACCAAATTGTACTACACTTTCTCCAAAGGCTCTCCCAGTCTTAAGGTAACTTCTGAGTCTGATGCACTTTGTCCAGTAACAGAGTTTTCCTCAGTACATTTGTCAAGTCTTCTTCTGAAGCCATGAACTTCCCATTCATTAGAGCTCTTTGCATCAGGGACTCCCACATATCTATCAGACCCAGTATGAGGACATAACATGGAAAGCAGTACTGACTGGAGGCATATTCATGTATTAATATATTTATCTAATTACAATGTATCTCAATGTAATTGACATATTTCCAGTCATATTCAAAGATGTAAGCACTAAAGGACCAGTTAACAACATTCACTTTGAAGCATGAGTGTAGTTGCATTTTAAATGCCTATAGTGACCGTGCATGCTGCTACCAAGGAACCTGCAATGGCCAGGATTGGAGCACAAGCTGGGGGAAAAGTTTGAAAGGAAAACAAAACTCATTTTGGAGTCTGTTGATAGCTCGTCAGGGCTCTGGTATGCCAGGACTACATCATGAGCAGTTCTTAAGCTGAGTAGTTACAGCTAGCACACAAACCTATCAGAAGCATTTCTGGTAGCACCTGCTCAGCAGATCTGCTCAGAAATAGCTGCTTTAAGCAAATGACAGAGTTTTCTTGGGACCCATCCCAAGCCAATGAATTAATCATCACAGGAACAGAAAATGATGATTAACTTCATTGTATCCTACTCCCAGTGCAAAGTTCCCTGTTTTCATCTTTCTTCTCTAACAGCATTTGTGTATTGAAACTAAAAGGATAGAAAGCCCATTAGTTATTTCAGCTTTGTCTGTTCCTTGCTGGAGGAGCACTGAGCAATGCTTGCACAGGATGAATGGGGTGCCCAGGCTGGGGGTGAAGTCACCATCCCTGGAATTTTTCAAGAAACAACTGGACACGGCCCTCAGTGCTCTAATTGACAAGGTGGTGTTCGTTCCAAGGTTGGCCATGATGATCGTGGAGGTCTTTTCCAACCTTAATGATTCTATGATTCTATGATGTGAATCCTTATCAGATTGGGGTTTTTTTTAGAAGCCTACAAAATGTACCATCAGTCTCAAGTATCCCTACTCTCTAATTCATTCTTCGGTTCCATAAATACTGAAGGCTTCTATTCCACACAGATTCCCCTGGATTTCTGTGCAGATGACATGTTTTGTTGTGTCGCAGTTTTGGACAGCATGTAGCTGGTCCAAGGTGCTGACTAGTTTGGGAGAGATGCTCAAAGCACTGACGAGACACTCTCCTTCTTCTGCTGGGTGTGGCATGTCCTTTTCCCCCTCTCTCTCTTCTTCACTTCAAGTTCTTTTACCAAAGGCATTCTAACTTTAGGATCATGAAGTTCTTATTCCAATCGCAACTCTAAGGGTTGAAATTTCATTTCCTGGTTCTCTATGATCATGCTTCTCATACCACGCCAAAGTCACCCCTTGGGAATGTCCAGAACATTGACTCCCACACTATTTCTTAACCAATGCCTTTTTTTCTGATTCAAACTTTTCAAGACTTTCACATTGATTTAAAAGTTGTATATCACATTCATATTGCTAGACTCTTAACTTCCAGTCTGCTGGGAGCTTTCCACACAAAAAACACATAAAATATTTGATCTTTCCAATACTTCTGAATATTTCAGCCCTCCTCTTTCCCTTCTCTCCACTACCACCTTGTGTCAGGTTTCGGTGTGTATTTGTGGCAGTGTGAGAGATCACCCCTACAGAAAGAAGAATGTGTGTAAAAAAAAAAAAAAATTTATTCCTTATATTGCTGAAATCAGTGTCCATAGACTAGGACAGGTGTCTGTAAATAGGAAGAGTGAGCTACATTCATTGCCCAAAGGCAACAAAACCAAAAATGTTTGTTTTTCTAAAGAGTGTACTCTCGAGGTTTCATATTTGCAGTTTGAAAAGGAAAGAAACAAAAAATATTTGGCATAATGAAAGAATAAAAGGCCTGGATCGGCTTTTGTCAGTTCAATAGTTAATGGAAAAGCCGGCAGTGTTCCTGGGAGCCTGCGGTGGTGAAGAGCCTCTTCAGTCTGGCCCTTGGGTTCTTCAATGAGAGGAGCAATCTGATTAGGCATTGCAGCTTTGTCTCATGAGTGAGATTAGAAAGGGAGGCAAATCCCAACTTGCTGATAACCATGATGTCTGTGTGCCTTCAAACCATCTGACCACACCATGCCTACGAGTGCTGCGCTGAAGCGGTGCTTGGGGACTGAATGAGGAGGGGACCGTGTCACCTGCGGAATGGCTGACCCCGGGCCTTGCCTCACCGTGCCTCATCTGTTCCGTGAAGGGCAAGTGCCAGCCTCCTCCAGCTGCTGCAGAGCTCTTTACACATCTCGGTGCCACACAGAGTGCTTGAAACATAATTTCTAACAGCTCCACCCCTCAGGAAACTGGGAAGGGGGACAGGCCGTCAGCAGCCATCCGTGATCTGTCCCATCTGGTCAAACGGAGCAACCAAATTTTCCTGTTTCTGCTCTTTCTGGAGCTGTCATTGCTGGTGGTCTGGGAGTGCTGCTCAGTTTGGGTGCATTTCTGGCTGTAACACCCTCTGCAATAATGAAAGCTTGTGTCCCCGCTAGAGAATGGGATCTGAGGCTCTCAAGGCCTGGCCTGAAGTGCAAGCTACTGTCTCGCACCTCCACATCAACTCCCAGCTTCCTTGAGGAAAGAAACCAGCTCAACAGACAAAATCTTCATCAAAAATTAAACCTAAACTTGCCTGGCCCTGCTCCTCATTACTATATATATATATATATATATATATATATATATCTCACATTTAATTTTCTTACTTCTTGGACTTACAGTCATCAGGGGCTTAGGATTGAGGGATAAGGTAGAGGAGTTAATTGCTGCAATACTGACAGGTCCTTCCTGGGTTGTTTTGTTTTGTTTTATTTTAGCTTTTTTAAAACACTGCTTGGGGCTTTCTTTTTTAATCTACTTTCTAAAACGTCTAGTGCTGAGAGATGTATTCATCCATAATGATGAACACATGGTTTATGCTGCCTAGGTATTATATATCAATGTATTTCACAGGGGCATATTGTTTTAGGTAAGCGATGCAGCTTTTTTCTTTTTTTTTTTCCAGCTTGGGGTCATTTCCTGAACCAAATTCTCATGCCCCCAAGGGTTTCTGCTCATGGCCACATGCACTAAAAGAAGACCACATAGCTAAAAGCGTTCCTGGCTACTTGCCCTCTAACGGGATCGTTGTGAGGGCTCCATTTGAAGTTACATGTTTTATTCATATTTATTGATAGTGAGCCGCCCTCCATGACAGCCTTCATTCTGAACACATGCCAGGTTTTTCCTGCTCTACCCATAGAACACTTCTCAGGGCTGCAAAAGGAGTCAGACAGCATCTCACCTTATTGCTCCGGATTTATGCAAGGAAAATGAGGGGTAACCCAGGTAGGAAGGCGAATTAAACTAATCAGGTGATTTTGTAGTTGCTGTAAGTATAAAAGTGGTGCAATCAGGCCCTTGGAAGCAAGACTTTTGTTTGATCAGTTCAGTATTTTGCATGTTGCATGCAGAGCCCATCAAGCATTTAAATGGGACATCCTCTGAAAGCAAACATATCCACACTCTACATTGTGTTCGGATCTCATCATCCAATCAGTGGACTTTCATTGTGACAAGTGGAGGAAAACCATAACAATTTGTAAATAACAATAGGCATTCTAGCCCAGAGAAACCTGAAGTTCCTTCACCCAACTAAGAAGAAAAAACCCAGTGCTTCAATGAAATTGATAGCCTTGATAAATTCAGCATGTACCGAATGGTTAAAAGTGGGGGAACTTTACTGTTCAGGGTTGTCAGGCCTGTTTTGAGAAGGTGTTAAGAAGGTATCGTTCTAAATTACTTGGCAGCTGTCAAAAGTATTCTTGAATAATTTGGACTGGCGTCTAAAAAGGAGTGTTTCATTCTGTGTAGGTAAGCGTGGAAAAATAAATGAAAAGCTTAACAGTGATACCGCAGAGTGTATCTCCAAGCCCACATCAGAGGAGAGAAAGAACTGCTAAGGTGGGAAAAAAATCCACTATGGATGTTGCTGACTGTGATTTTTGTCATGTGTTTGAATGGCTTAGAGCTGTAGAACAAGGCTGCAGTTGTCAGGGTATGAGGTCCTGCTGCTTCAGAGGTGTCAAATTATTACTCCTCAGCTGGAAGAAGCAGAGCCACAGTGCCAGAAGCCTGTAGACTTTGGCCCGTGTCTTACCAACTGCTGGCACGTGTGCTTTGTTGTTCTTAAAATAAAATAAAAACAAAAATAGAAGTTTTAATTCTGGTTTCAAGAGGAGAAGTTGTTGTTAATGCTGCTAATATCAAAGGGATGAAAGCTGAACAGGGTCACACAAGTTGTGAGACTGGACATGAGGTAAGGAACTGGTCACCTCTGATCTGGTTCAGGCAGTTCAGGTGAGGAAGCTGCTTTCACATCATAGATAGGGCTGGCCTATCACCTTTAAAATGTCTTTATTCAGGTCATCAGCAAAATGTACTGAGAGAAGTGATGAATTGCACAAGTGTTACCCTGCTTTGTCAGTCCTGTAGGTAAAAGAGGGACTTGGCTGTCCAGTTCAACAAGATTTATATTCAAACGGAAAGAACTTTTCCGAACTAAGCACTGGAAATGTCACTGTTTCAAGCTTGTGATGAAAGGAAGAATTCTGGACTGAGTATTGTCATTCATGAGTCAGCCCCTGAGGTCATCAAGATGCCTAGTAATAACACCATTAATGACATCCATGGAAATCATTCCTAAACATCCTCAAAAATCCAGAGATGGGTGAACTTCTGATGGAATTACTCCAGGTACCCTTAAAGCACTTCTCATCTTATGGTCTGTGAAATTTCACTCATCACCTAACCTTACCTTAAATCAATAAAAGCCCAGATAAACAAGGTTTTACACACCCAATTCATTCAATGTCATTAAAAAAAGCTTTTAGGAACTTTGCATTTTGGGGCAGATCGACCTCAGCTGGCAGCTAAACCCCCACCCTCTCTCTCAGTCCTCCAAAGAAGGATGGAGGAGAGAATCAGAAGGAGAAAAGTGACAAACCCCCAGACACATGCTATGGGTCAAGAGAAAAGCAGTTTATTTGATAAGAGTAGGGGGAAAAGGTGGACAAAGAAACAAGTGCTGCAAAAGCAGTCACAACCAGCAGACTCACACCCAAATAGCCTTGGAGCAGCAGGTACTCTGGAAAAAATGCCCCCCAGTTTTATTGCTGAGCATTATGTCATATAGCATGGACAATTCCTTTTGCCAGTTTGGGTCATCCATTTGTCCTTGTGCCCTCAGCCTCTTCACTGGCCATGGAGAATGAGGAGAGACTGTGCCCTGAGGCTCGGCAAGGGCTGGCCAGCAAGAACAAAAGCACTGATATGTTATCAACACTGTTTAAGTGTCCCAGCCAAGCCACAGCACCATACAGGCTGCTAGGAAGAAAATTAGCCCCATCCCAACCAGACCCACTGCACACTTATAAAAACATGTCCAGGTATCTCACGAGAGCACCCAAAACAAGCGGCTGACTTAGGGTATTGCTCCCTCTCACTGGGCTTTCAGCAGGAAGTTTTCCAAAGAAGGGCTTTGCGTGGGAGTTTTGCACCTTGGCTCCTTGCTTCAGCTTTCAAAGTCAGAGATGGAACAAGGGATCTGAAGCCTGACTTTCAGGCTAAGATTCAGGTTTATACTCTCATAACCAAACTGATGCACTCATTCTCAGCTACACTGAATAAACTCAGATAGATTTCTCTCAACCAAATCTAAGGCCCATTAGGCAGCTGACTCTGTGTAGCCTCTACCGTCCAGGCATTCCCTATTTTTAAAATTTGCTTTGTCACACCAGCTGCAGGAAGTACAGGGAATTATCCACTGCAACGCATTGGTTTTGCTGTAGGGAAGGCAAATTAATTTAAAATTCCTTTGAGGTAGGTCTGCTAAAGTCATGAAGCTAATACCCTTTTATTATAATGGAATTTTTGAGGCTTTTGCCTCAGCTTTACTCAGCATGCCCTGTTCCAGCTCTTACAGTCCTTGAATTGTCCAAGAGGGGCAATATTCCAGGAGTGAAGGTAAGGGGATTTTTTATTGTTTGACCTCTTCTAAGCCAAAGTTTTACTCAGATAGTTTTCCCATCCTGGACTTGTCTTTGAAAGTGTTTCAGTGAATGGGAATTTCTTCCCATTTATTGCATTGCTTCCCTCCAGATTTCATTCTTAATGAGATTTGGGCTTGAAAACAGGTGTTTAGGTCATACTTCCAATTTCCAAATTTAGACTCCCTGTTTCTGACAGCTATGAATTCATTCCTCCTCGCTAAGGAAATTCCTTGCTGCTTCCATTCATCTGTCCCTGTCTGAAAACTGGCCAGAGGCACCCTAATTGTTCTCATTGTTAGCATTCCACAGATAGAAGACAGAGAAGTCCATTTGTAATGAAAGGGAGATTTTTCACATCCTGTCCTTCTCTTACAGGCTGCCTGTGCCAGCACTATTTCATGCTCAGAATAAGCCATAAATCCAGAGTGGAAGCCTTTTTTAGATGATAACCAACTGTGTTTTGTATTTTCTCAAAAATACTTTATTATTTTAAAAAAATTTGTTTAAGAAATGTTGATAGTGGAGGCAGTGTTTCACTTGAATTTATATAGAGCCCAGCTTCTACAGCTCCAAGTGATAGGCTTACGGCTACAAAAGTAACCATAATAAATAAAAAACACTGACAGGGTGAGGCTTATTAAAAATTACATCTTCCACTGTCTAAACATGAGCTTAATATGAGTCGATGGTGTTTTCACAGCTTGGTTCATAGCTTTACCATGGTGGTGGTCCATTAAGGAAAGGTATAAATAATTAATGTGTCCTGCTAGGTTGCAAAAAAGGAAGGTCTGCTTTGTGTCATTCCATGACTCTCTGGCCAAGGAAAGAGACCTACTACAGTGTGTTCTGTGAGCAGGAACATCCAGCTATACAGACCTGAGTGTCTGCAAGGATGACTCTTTTGTCTTTACAAATATGATTAGGTTAGAAAAAAAACCTCTAAAGAAGTTATTCAACAGGTTCATAGCCAAGATTATTTTTAAAAAATTTTAAAGTATAAACAACTAAAAAATCACCTCTGAAACAAAATACTTCCGAGCTCATTTTTCACATTTGAACAATTCCAACTTGAAGTATGCATCTTGCTGCCAGACTGCATTTGCTGGTAGTTGAGCAAAGGATTGGGTAATTTTAAAAATTATTCTATTTCTCAAGAGCAATTATACCAAAAGTGGGAGTATGGAGGTTGAGGAGAGTTCCAGGAATAATCTGTATGTTTCCATAGATACAAGTAAAATTTGGAGGCTGTACACCAATGGTTGTAGTCGGTTTCCTAGGAGATCATGTAAGATATCCCAAACAGAACAACTAAAGAGTTGACTTCAGTTCTCTAAGTATACACTTCAAAATTAAATGTTGCTTCAAAGAAATAGGTGCCAATCCCACCAGGGTTGTCCCAGACTTTAATCTTTTATAGAGTGAGGGAGAAAGTGTAAGAAAAGAAGTAATCCGCTCAGTTGACCACAAAGTCCGAGTAATTTTTTTGCTGAAGTACAGGGAGCAAATATCCAATATGAATCTATACAAGAATTAAAGGGCTTGGTACACCAACAATTTGGCCACAGTATCTGTGTCAAAAATCTTACCAGCTAATAGAGGTAATCTCTCATCTCTTTGTTTGCTTATTTGTTGCTCTCCTGCCCCAGAAGCTGTCCTATTTTAATTGACAATAATTATTGCCTATTTGCTAGTTGGAATAATGAAACTTTTTGCCTGGGAACTTCATAGCTCTTGTACCAAGGGTATTATTCCTATACGTGAGTACTCAAGCGACCCCATTCACATGTGGCATGATTCAAGGTACCTGAAGCCTGCTGGGAGTGCTCTGTAGCTGTGCAAACTTGATATTTAGAGCTACTTAAGTCATGACAGAGGTGACTTCAGAGAAAATGTGTGCTGTGTAACATCACTGCCCAGAGAGGATGTTGGTTTGCATGAAGAGACAGAGGTAGGCGCCTGTTGACAGCAAAATACAGAAGCTAACTTTGTTAAAGTGCTATCAATCCCTTGTTGACTGATTCATTACTACGGCTGCTAACCTGTACTTCCAAAAAAAAAGCTAAAAAAGTTTACTTGAACCACTGTTCGTGTTCCTTTTGGGAAGGTGCAGTACAGTTTGCCTGACCCCAAACTATTAGGACAAAGGAATAGTAATTCTGCTGAATTGCCGGTATCTCCCACTTTCAGCAGACAACTATTTTCTCCTCCTCAGAAACTTGAAATGTGAACAACCCTGATCCAAGCTAGCCCATGTCTACTTAGGAGCACAATCAGGCACTTGGCCTCCTGTCAGGCGGCATAAAAACAAGATGCTTTTAAACACAAAATACACCAAATACTCAATCTCTTCTCTTTTTTTTTCTGTTACAAAAGTTAGAATTTGACCTTTTAAAAAATGCAAATGAGTAAGGTGCGTTATAAATATAAGTCATAGGCATCGGAGCTTGGTTTGAGCAAGACATGGCTGGAGTGAGGTCCATGCATTGCTGAGGATGACCATGTCGACCCATGCCTTCTTTCATGTTCAAAGCCATTCAGGAAAACAAAAAAGCACTTCTGTTCAGCACAGTAACTACTGAAATAAACCAACATGAGCATCTTGGAGCCAGCTTACTTTTTAAAATTAACTGAGGTTTTTTTTCCATTTTGCATCTGCATAGATTTGAGTGGGAAAAATCGACCCAATTAGTTTTGGACTAGCTTGAAGTGATTTCACTTTGATTTCTCAAAAGACTAGATTTCAGATATTGGGAAGAAATTTATTTTTTTAAGCAACTCTTAGAATAAAATTAAAATCATGTAAGTACTCTGTTAGATTTTTTGAAAAAAGAAAATCTTATTTAAAACACTTCTGGGTTTGGTCATATTTGAGGCTGACTGTTTCCAGTTTTTCCAACTGGTCCCATTGCCATCATTTGTCAGTCCACAATGAAACCTGAATGAATGGACTTTGAATTGGTTCAATCAAAAATGATCATTTATTTAATAGCCGTATTGATAGTCCTTGATGTGATATCACTCTTCTGCCCCCCAAAAGGCTTTAAAAGGGTGTTGGTTCTCAAATATTCTTAGGAGTACATGGAGCTGTACCACAAATACACGGGGGATGAGCTGCTTTCTTTGGAAAGACGCCTCTTGAGTAACCATGACTTGCCAGACCATCAGACCAACCAAGAGCATCCATAGTTCATATCAGGTGTCCAGACTCAAACACAGCGCCAGTTCTGGAATGCCCAGCGTCCTGGGCCTCAGCATACTGCCAGTTTAGCTCCTCAGACAAAATCCTTCACTGGTGGAAGAAGCAGAACTCAAGTTGCTCATCAGACATATTTGGGGAGCCTTTTGTCCTCTATAAATCAGTGGGATACAGCACCAAACTCCACAGACAGATGGGATTGGACCCTCCACAGAACACGTGGAGGAACCACCCGGGAGGACACTGAGTCCAGTCTTCTACAGATGCGAGCCACTGGATAACAGAGAGAAACCCTTCCACTCATTCCGGATTATAAGGTCTTCTTTTCACATTTATTTATTCAGTTACCTCTGCTGTTCCTCCAGGCACATTTTTAAGAGAAATTGAGTGCCCAATGGATTTGACTTTCGTACTCCATGCACCTGCCTGCTTCAGCTTGCACCATAATAATTACACATACATGCTTGCTTTGCTTTCCCGTAATTAACTAGCTCTAAGCATTTATCAAGGAGTGCAGATTCCCTTCAGGTATCGGTGACATTTTAGCAACATAAGCTCCAGCTTGCAGAAAGATGCAGTGTCCCACCCCAAAGTGTTATTCCTCACAGCAACGTACAGACGCTCTTCCTCGGAGCTGGCTAAGTCTAAATGCCCAAAAAATCAGAAGTCCCTCCTCCCAGAATCACAGAATAGACTTACAAATCATGAGATCAAAAAAATATTTTAGCATTCTTTTACTTGTCTTTTAGCTGTTTGACCTTTAGTATTGATACCTCCAAACAATAGGGGAGGGGAGCAGGACCAGGAACACGGTAATCAAAAAACACCAATCTATCATGGCTGCAGGACCTAAAGTGCATCATAAAATCTGGCACCATCGTGTGCTCATCACCTTCAGCCACGAGTCAAAAACATGAACACTAAGGACATATCCTCATACCTATGACGCAACATTGACATGCTAAACCTAAGAAGACAACCACTTCATTTCTGTGCTTAAAATCCATTTTAACACGCTGTCAACACATTATACTGACAAAACATGTAGAATATGGACTCATAATTTAGTGGGCTCAGAACTACACTGCTTTGGAAATCCATGCCTCAGTCTGAAGAGCCAGAACATGGTATCAGCCACTTGCCTTCAGCAGCATGTTTTCAGAAGCAAAGCATGGAAATAATTTTTGTTAGGCAGTGTAAGTAACACAAGGCCATATGTTATTGTGCAGTCTCCTGTTTGTACAGTATGTTGCTGTCCTGGGTTGCAGTATATTCTATTACCATCTTCATGAGCTGTGAAACCAGGTGGGGCAGTGTTTCTTTGCCCCCTCCCTCCGGACTACCTTCTGTTAATTGGCCCATCTGTGCCTGGCCAAACGACTCAGATAACGGGCTCTGGACTATCTCCTGTTAACAGGCCCATCAGTGCCTCACCACCCCATTGTGAGATGCTCTGCCTGGGAGGAGGCACTGAACATTTCCCACCTGGATATAATCAGAGGTTTTTCAGGCACAAGGTAGCTTNTGCCTGGCAGCCGAGAAGGCTGCACTGGGTGACTGTGCTGTTATAACTGCCAAAGTCATTGCTGTTTATTGTTTTGTTTTGTTTTATATATATAAATTAGTAAAGAACTGTTATTCCTATTTTCTCATATCCTTGCCCGAAAGCCCCTTAATTTCAAAGTTATAATAATCTGGAGGGAAGGGGGTTGCACTTCCCATTTCAAAGGGGGCTTCTGCCTCCCTTAAACAAACGCCTGTCTTTCAAACCGAGACAGTTGCATAATGACATTCCCATCCTGGTTTGCTCCTTTTTATATCCCATAATCAAAATATTACCACTGCTTATACTACTATTACAACTAATGAACACAATAAGGTATTATTTTGTGAGCTGCATCACCTAGCTGTTTAAGTCCAATCCTCTCAATATTAACTTTAGTACTTTAGTTTTCTTTTCTGTTGTAATTTTTTTGGTTGTTTGTTTGTTTAAGGAAACTGAAACTTTGTCTAGCAATTTGTTGCACTCCAGCGTCAAACTGCAAATTTTCAGTTACCTTGGTCTTTCAATCCTTTCTGTTTTATTTCTCGACCCTGTCAAATGGAGGGATTGGAGAAGAGATGGAAACCACAAATCGAATCCATGAGACTCTGAGTAAATAACAGCAGTGCTCCAGTCTCTTAGGCATTGGTAGCAGAGCTGTCAGAGGCTTCCCATATCTGAGGAACAAAGATGTGAATTTTATAACGAAGTGTACGGAACATATTTTCAGTTCTGGAGTTTGCTTCTCCATCAATTGCCCGTCTGTGAAAATTGCTAAAGAGCAAAGCAAACTTAAACAGTTGTAATGTTTGCATCTACCTTGCATCTAATGTTGCATTTACTGTTACCTCCTTTTTTTAAGAATATGTTGGGTGTTTCCTTATTTTTCTCATCTTTTCACCCTTATTTCCAAGATAACTAAATTATATCATTCCAAGATATCTAAATGCTAGTCACATGATTCAGAAGGAGGAAAAAAGTATAGCTTTACAGCAAATCCTATAATGCTGTTCACAATCAGAATGTTTACGTGTCTAAATCAGGACTACGAGTAGAAAATGACCCAGAGCTGAAAGTATTTACCCTCAGAAAGAAAGTGTATCTGTTTCCTTGAGGCTTCTTCTTGTAAAATTAAACTTGCTGTTCAATTATAAAAAGCCATGCAACAGTTATGGCACAGAACATACTCAGTTTACTCAGCTCAACCAACAGAGTGGTGATTTATAGCAATGACTAAGAATATTAAGTTTCTCTAAAAGTTGTGGGATTTAAATCATCAAGAATAAAGAGACTGTAATAGAAATCAGAATTATATCTAAATTAATTACTTGGGTTTATATTTAGGAAGCGAGAGCAAAAGAAGATAAAATAGCCAGTAGGCGATAATTTTCTGGAGTATATACTGTATAAATAAAACTTACAAATTCCAAAAACAAGGTTGGAGGTTTTGGAATCTAAACCCTATCGAAAACTGAAAAAATTCAGGCAGAATATCAAGAAAATGTAAACTACTATAGGAAGAAAATCTGTTTAATGCTCACTTCCTTGTCCTCGTTGACTGCAGATTGCTGCTTGCCATCGCTTCTGTTACCATCCATCCAAGCAGCACTGAACCGATGGGTGCCGGGTTTTTGATGCAGGCAGTCTGACTGTAACACAATGAAAACACTTCTCTGACCTCGCTCAGTTTCCACCTTTGAGGCCACACTATGGATACCAAATACCCTTCCGTGCAGTACAGAATTTTTATCTAAGTTTTTTTCCTGACAAATGATCTGCCATGCTGAAAAAGATGAGCAAAATTAGGATGACTTGGGATGTGAGAGGACACTGCAAGCAGAGAAGGAATTACATCATAATTAGAGAAGTGTACTGCACAAATACACTGAATATTCTGCTTCTGTCTACCAGATGGTTTTGAAAGGCAAAATTTTCTTCAGTATTTTGAAAAAAAGTACTTTTCAGTGCGATCTGTATTCTATACTAAATAATAAAAAACTTTGGCAAGCTCCTATCCCTTTGAAATAATCTGAATTGAAAGGAAGCTTGTCTGTGTAGTCCAAACTCTGACCTTTCTTGTCTAGGTTTTAGCATCTTTGATTTTCCAGCCTTCTTTACATCTCTTCAAAAAGCTCTTGTTTCTGAAAGTGCAGCAAAGTACACATTAACCTGCCTGTCTCATTAACTGTAGCAGTTAGGCCACGTGCAATCAGTGACGCAGATAATCAGATATTTTCTTTTGGTGCCAGGTATTAAAATGCAGGGTAACCA
The DNA here is from genome assembly GCA_013398015.1 of Oreocharis arfaki. Classification (NCBI taxonomy): domain Eukaryota; kingdom Metazoa; phylum Chordata; class Aves; order Passeriformes; family Paramythiidae; genus Oreocharis; species Oreocharis arfaki. The sequence continues at coordinate 51,132 of VZRR01004118.1, read as the reverse complement.
TCTACTTCTAGTCACTCGCCACAGACTTCTCCGCAGCAACAATCTCTTTATTTATTTCGTATGGGTACTGGAACTTTTCACATGAATAGTGGAAAGTATGTAAAGAACCTGGAATTCCTGAGTGCCTCCAAATGACAACTATGCACATTCAGATATTTGAGATATCAGTAATCAGTTCAAAGGAAGGCTTGAAATCCCACATAAGTGGTGTCTTACAATACTTGCTACCAAAGCCAAGCAAAGTATTCTGTTTACAGGCAGAATACTTGAAGATAGGAAAGGGGTGATGGGCTTTGATAATCTTACACACAATTTTTTGTGTTTTTACTTCGTTCTGGTAAGCACCTTCATACTCAGATTTCTTGAGTTTAAAGTGGAGGTGAAAATATTCTTTCCTGATTCTACTGTGTAACACCCACTGATACCACAGGGGCTCTCATAATAATCACGAATAAATTAGCTTCTATCTCTTCCACTTTCAACCAGTGTTCCCTTGGCATTGCAGATTTCCACCTCTTGCTGGACAATGACTGGAAAAAGACTTAAATACCAAGGGAGTTAAAGAAGAAGTGATTGTTTCAACTTTGCTACTGCAGACTTTGGAAGGGGCCCAGAGGTGTCTCTGTGAACTGAAAGAACCATCCTGAAAATGTATAAAAGTCAGGTAAATGGTCTGCAGATCACAGTGCACTGCTAACATTCCTCTGAAGGGAGGAGGCCTGCATTCAGTACCACAGAACCAGCTAAAACCTGGTTTGCTTCATTGGGAACTTTACTATATACTGTAGCAAAGTCTTTTTGTTCCTGAGTGTAGCATAGGAGGCCCAAGAACAGCGCCACTGTGGATTTTTGAATATACTTATTTTTCTGATTGATTGAAAAAAAAAGCTCTCCCATCTTTTTCTCTATTTGCAATGACAGTGATAGAAAGTGTTCCCTTATAGGCTGTAGGGAGCTGGGGACTGGGATTGATCAAGGAATGCTTTTCCTTAGCACAGACAAGACAGCAGAAAAGCAAAAGAGCCCTCTCTTCCAGCTGAGTTGAACTTCCGCTTTCCCTGGGGCCACTTGTCCTATGATACATAATTGTCAGCATCTTCATGTGACTCTCTTTCTCTGTTTTCAGTTAGGTTCCCATAATTTTTTTTCTTAAACATGATACAGCCCAGTTCCAGCACCACTGCACTCCTTACAGGTAAATATGAGCACAAATTTAAAGCTTAAATAAATACATTTTTTTCTTTAAGAACAAGAAACTCATTGTCTAGTTTAGGAAATTTACCCAAAGCTGAATTTTTGATCCTTAATTGAAAAACTGAGCCTCCAGTGGCCAAAACATACACTGAAATGCTAAAGACATTGAGGCATTGGCATCTTCAGGGACCCAGCAGTGGTTATTCCAGCCATGGGGATTTTTTTTGCTGAAAGCCTGCTTTTGATTTATTTCCATAATAAAGACCAAATAGCTGTAGCATCGTAATGATTTGAGATTTCTTTCTAGCTAACAGGCCTCTGGTGGCCTTATAAATCTGTTATGGAGGGACATTTTAAGGAAAATGGAATCTGTCCAACAGGATACCTGGCATGACTGTTGTAGGTGGTAGAAAACATGCCTCTAATCACCTCCATGAGCAACATTGCTCCAGAACAGTAATCCTGCAATCATTCCATCGTGCCTGCTCTTCTCCACACTTACAGGAAGGTCTGTGGAGGAATTCTGTGAGTTTCCATGTGGTAACACCCAGGCAGGGCATCCTGGCTGTTTGGAGACAGCTCTATGGGAGGCTGAGAGGAAGAGAGGGAACACAGACGTAGAAGAAGGGATTAACTGCCCTCCCAAGAAGCAACCAACCTAATGAATAACTATGAAAAACTCTCCAGCCTGGAACATTAATGCCCAGAAATACCCAACAGAAATCAGCACTGTCTCTCCCAAAAGCTGTAATATCTCATTCCCAGGCTTGTGGTGATGCCAGCTCAGAGCTCAGATCCATAAATTCATCTGTTTGAAATACATGGGGTTTTTATTTATTAATTCATCTCTTTCTTAGAATGAATTATCCTTTTCAAAAAAAAAAAAATTAACTAACATGTGGAAGGTTCATGAATGATTGTCCAAAAAGTGGACTTCACACTTCAAAATGTGTATGTTTTTATCCAGTAGTTGCCCAGAGCAGCTGTGGCTGTCCCATCCCTGGCAGTGTTCAAGGCCAGGTTGGATGTGGCTCTGAGCATCCTGGTTTGGTGGAAAGTGCCCCTGCCCATGGCAGGGGGTTGGAACAAGACGATCTTTAAGGTTCCTTCGAACCCAGGCTGTTCTGTGATTCTCTGATTACTGGGCTCTTTTAACCCAGATAAGAAATCATGAGCTAAGCATAGACACGGAGCCTCAGTCTTAACCACAGGAATATTGCATTAAAAATGAAAATGGTTTTCTAACCGTTTTCTGAAAATAGTTAGAAAAAGCCTTTCTGAGGGAAAGGGTGTGTTATGAGCCTTTGGCTCTTTAGACACCAAGGAATTCAACTATGAGACACAAGGCTGCTGGGAGCCGGGCTTTCTTTGCATTACTCTGCACGATTCTACCTTTTTTTCAGCCTCCAATTCCCCTGTTTGTCTGCATCAATGCCTTGCTGTAAAGTGTTACATTATCCTCTTGTGGACAATCACCATTCACCCAATCTACACTCTTACATTTTGAGGCACATCCATGAGGAATTGTCAATGTTCTTCAATTCATCTTTTGCTTGGTTATGCTGCAAAGCCACATCTGTAAATGGCTTAGATAGCCACTCCCTGTTAAAAATGAGATTTAGTCTTTGTTCTCCAGTTTCAGTTGGATTCATGAATCGCATGGCATTGTTTGGTCTCAAGTAGGTCTTTGCTAAATGAGTATTCTGAATTCATTCTGAATTCATTCAATCTGTCAGAATTAGGAGTTTGCTTCTTATGAATGCTCTCTTAGTGTTCCTCAGAATTTATTGAGAGTGTTCGTGGCAGCCAAGTGTGTTCAGATGGTTCACTCTCGTGAAAGAAACAAAAATGGAAAGTGCTATACCCAATACAAATAATTTTATCTGCATGCTACTTACTTCAGGTTTCAACTACCACACTTTTTTGTGATAATCCAAAAGCTGCTATTTCCTTCTACTGTACAATATTATCACAAAGTCTTTTGTCCAAAAGATGCTGCACTCTCTGACAGGTATCAAAAACTGTTTCTCAGCCATTCTGCTTTAGGAGGCTTTTCTTTCAAATAATGATTCCATTTTAAAGGTGTATTAGTTTTGCTGGGACAGTGTTGTTTTTCATTTCAAAATAACATCTACTTAAAGATATCCTGGTATTATCGAATAATTTATGTCATAAGATGAGACATCTCTGTTGATGTCAGAACTCAGCCTTAAGGGTTTCAACTATTCAGTTTTTCCTCTTTCTGTAAATAAGATGGAATGGTTGATTGTCACTAGAAATACACCTTGAAAAGCCATGCCGTGGGGCAGATGATTGGGAATTTAGGGAACCAGGAGGAAGAAGATATAAAAAAGGGTCAAATTCAACAGCCAGTTCCTCCTACTTGAAGTCCATTTGTTTCTCTGGAAGAAATACGTAAGCAATGGATAAAATACTTGATGCAGACACAGGAGTGATTGGCTACAATACTGTGCATTACCTTCCCAAGGAAGTATCAAAAGTCCAAATGAAAAAGGTATGAGGACTGTAGCAGTGTAATTTCTTCCATGCATTTCACAGAATCACAAAATCCTGAGGTTGGAAGGGAACTTTGGAGCTCATCCATTCCAACCCCCCTGCCTAGGCAGGATCACCCAGAGCAGGTGACACAGAAACACATCCAGGTATGTTTGGAATGTCTCCAGAGGGGGAACTCCACAGCCTCCCCAGACAGCTGTTCCAGTGCTCTGCCATCCTCAGTAGAAAGAAGCTCTTCCTCATATTGAGGTGGAACTTTGTGTGTTTTAATGTATGGCCATTAGTCCTTGTCTAGTCATTGGTTTGATTTTTGGGGGGGTTGTTGTTTTGTTTGTTTGGTTGGTTGGTTTGTTTGGTTGGTTTGGTTTGTTTGTTTGTTTGTTTGTTTGTTTGTTGTCAGGGGTGTTGCTTAGGGTTTTTGTTAGGGTGGATTTTTCTCACCATTACTTAGCATTTCTCCTTCCAAATTTTGGCTGAGTTAGAAAATAAAATCACAACCAACCAAAGATAATTTCCTTGCAGGCCAAAGGAAAAACAAGACATTTCCAATATTTATCCCAGAACACAGCTGCAAATATGTTTTATTCTCAACACTTTGATCTAAACAGCAGCCTGTTAGCTGTGTTTATTTTGATGTCAACAGTGAGAGACAGATAAATTTTCTGCTCTAGACAAAGCTTTTACTAGAATCTTTCTGATATTCTTCTCTTACTCTGATTTGGGTTTCAGAACTTGAAACCTTTAATTAAGGTTTACCATAATGTCATAAACCAAATAGCGTATTAATAATGCAGGTTTTAAAAGTCCTGAGTTAATCCATTTCTGAAACTTCCCATAATCTCTACAAATTCATAAGAATTATCTGAGGAAGGTGCTGAAATGCATGAAAAGTTTGATAAGAACTCTATAACAAGGCTGATCATCTTCTCATAATGATTATAGTTGTATATCAGTTTTGGTGTTTTGGGGGCCTGAGTTTTACAGTTGTATGGTGGCCATGAGAAGGAATGAGTTACCTTGGCACCCACCAGGAGGGGCTCAGAACAGCTTATTTTGCAAGAAAAGACAAAGAAGTTTTAATAAAGGCCCTCAGGTGGAGAGGTCAGTGTGACTTGGGGTGTAATAACCTCAGCTAAAATTACAGAATGCAGCACAACCTCAGTAGCTGCTGAGAACTCTTTAGAAAGCAGAGGAAAACATAAAGAGAGACCAAGCACCTAAAATACCCTGCAAGCATCAGTAGGTGCTCCATTTTTTGTCTTAAGTCAGTCTCAGGAATGCAACCTGAACCCTAAACTCTTTCTATTACTGAATCCCACCCATCACAAGAAAAATAAAGAAAATAAGTACTAAAGATGTTCTTCTAACTTTATTCTCCCAAACCGCTTTATTACACATAAAAGTTGTATTTCAATTCTGCACAAGCCATAAAAATTTGGGGTTTAGACTGACATGCCAGCCTTTGAAATGGAGTATTATAAAAGGAGTAAAAGGGAAAAAGAAATTAGAGTTACATCTTCAGAATGGCAGTAGGAAAGCTGTTGGTGTTAGCTGGGACCTGCGTGACTTTTGCTGTTTCTGGGTCACTATTCCACTATCCTTTAAAAGCAAAACTGATTTTTTTCATATTGAAGTAAAAACCGGGGTTGACTGCCAGGCTTTTCATGTTGGTATTCGGAACTTGAAAAACTTGGTTTCCTCCTCATTCTGCCAGGCTAGTAAAGAAGAAGAATTAGGTGATGCGTAGTGTATATTTGTTGGCAAAAAACCTCAAGAATAATAAATGAAACTGCCACTTTTTTTTTTCCTGAATAATTTGCCTCAACATGTAGTGCTCAGTGTGTTCAGATGCAGGGATGTTGGAAGGTGGATCGTTAGCCTGAGCATGGCTGCTTAAAATGCTATCATGCTGCACAATCAAATTTCTGTGTCAGGTCTGCTAGTGAAATATGTTTAGCTATCAAACCACACAGCCCAAAGTGAGCACAACTGTCAAACCTATGCACTGCAAGCATCATAGGTAACCAAATATTTTCGGTAACAGTACGTCAGAGTAATTAAGGTTAATTATCTGCAACTACAGAGGTCTGCTATTGGAACAACAATCTGCCTCCATGACAACCTGAAATTCATTTGATCTTTCTGTGTTTTGAAAGCATGGGTAATTTAGATTTTCTCATGCCCAGAGCCAGTGAAGTAAAAGCTCTTACAGTTTTTAATTAAATTAAAACTGTGAATACCTGGTGGACTTACATCAGAAATCCTGCCTGTGGACGGCTGTGGCTCAAAAAACTTCCGCAGATGGTAAAATTATTATGATTTCTTATTGTAAGAAATTCTGTGGGTTTCCTGTTATTCTGCAGGACTAGTAATTAACTCTATTCCACTCAGGGGAGGGATAACAGCCAGTCTTTGGACTCTAGGGCAGGTAGTCAGTAGAAGTACAAAATTCAAACAGCCACAGCAACTGGCAATGAAAGAGGGCCAAGAAGTCTCGGTCATGGTGTCTGGCAAGGCCATATCAATACTTTAAGCAAAACATGACAGTTCCAAAGTAAGATGGGGGAAAAAAACCTGACAGGGGTAAACGTGAAGTTGGGTGGAAAGTGGCTTTCATTATACTGGCAAAATGCTTGACATTTCCAAAGCATTCCTAAGAGATAAAATCAATTTGTTTTCATTAGATTTTGTGGCAGCACAAAAGCACCGTAGTCAAGGGGAGTGAAGAAATCCACCAGGAGGAAGAAGAATTCAGATCAAACACCTATTCCACTCTAAAATCTTGTGCATGGCAGGCATCTTGACTACCATAGTCTCAGATGTAATGGGTGGAGAGTGACACAATGTGTTTATAATATTTCAAATGTATTCTGGTCCTCTCAAAGGGATTGTTATTATCTCCATGAATAAGCAGAAGGAATCACACACATAACTGGCTGAAGTGCTGATGTCCAAGGTCACCCATGCATCACTAATTCTGCTGTGGTTTTTCTGCTGTGATTTTCTGTAAGAAAACATAAAAAACAATACTGTTATGATTTTTATTCTTTTCCTATAAATTGCTGGTATACTGGCTTTTTTTTTTGAATGAAGATGGAATTTTTTTGGGCAGAACTATTCCAAAGGGAGGAAAAACTTCCAGATGTTGTATGTTCCATCTCACCTGAGGAGAAACAGAATGGTTAAAGCCACAGCTTGATGATGGCATAGAAATAGAACAAAAATTCTGTCAGAGGTTCTTTTGGAAAAAAACACAAGGGGACTTTTGAGTACTCCTAGAGACACACCAGTGCTGAATGCCTACAGGGCAGGAGATGTCACCTTAATGTCCTCTACAGAACAGTTTCTATACCTGATTTTCTCTGTCTCCAAAACAATAAGCACGCTGAGTATCAGACTTTGTTTGAAATTACGCCAGCTCATTAGAAAAATTGCTAATCAGTTATTTTATTAATTAATTCCTTGATATAAAAAACAAAGCAGCAATGCCATTTCCCCCCACACACTATATCAATATTCTGATAGCAAAAGAGATATTCCAAAATACTTCAGAGGTTTACTTCAGACAGTATGCATCATTTAACCTAGCTCTTCTGAGGGATGACTTCAGCAATTTTATATCAGTATTATACAGAAATACTAGCTAAGGGATTCTTCTTCTCCCTCTCCTTGCTCCTTTGATTTTGAGGTCTTTGTTTGAAAGTACTGCAGCAGCAACATAGACGACATTTCCCATTTGCATGAAACAGATATTGTGAAAGCTTTGTCTTTCCAGGATGATATGGAGAAGCATCTTTCTCATTCAAAACCAAGTGATTCTGAGAGTCAATATCTGTACCATGAAAGAGCACTCATGTTTTATTTAATAATAAATCAACTTACTGTGCATCTAAAGGTAATGATATTGAAGCTGTGGCCCATTATTCTGTCATATGAAGAAACAGTAATACCTGTTCAAAAGCATGAGAGGCACTTCCTTTTAGATCCAAATAGCAGAAATGGTAGTAAAGTTTCATGAAGTGACTATTTCATTAGGCTGTACTTGTGAAAGTACGAAACACTGGAAGGTCAGACTAAATGTGTACAGTCCTTGTCCACTGTTCCGTGCCATTTATGTGCTGATGACTTGGCAATGTGGTGCATAGACTAAAACTGATGTGGTTTTAGCTGTGTGTACAAATTTCAAATTAACCATTTTTCTTAAAGATATTCTAAACTATGAATCTGTCATCAAACTTAGGAGCAGAACATCTTGCACTTTTTAGAAAGAAATTTTTAGAAGCGTATTTTTTCTGGCTGGCTTTAGATTTCTATCACACTTTCCACATAAAGATTTGTCTTCTGTTGTAACCCAAGCATCCAAGCACCAAAAGCGTCTGCCTACCTTCCTCCTGCCCATTGCCCCAGCAGGTCCACTTAAAATTCTAGTCCCATCATGTGTCCAGGCCTGGCTGTTCCTGCTCGCTCACAGGACTTGGCTGAAGGACTCTAGACGAATGCTGTAGGAAGCTTCTTCTCCACTCCTGCTGGTGGTCTTGTCTTGGTAATTTTGACTGGGGTTGGATCACAGAATCATGGCATCACAGAACCATGGAATCACAGAATGGTCCAGATTGGAAGGGACCTCAAAATCATCCAGTGTCACCCCCTGCAATGGGCAGGGACACCTTCCACTAGACCAGGTTGCTCCAGGCCCTGTCCAGCCTGGCCTTGGACTCTTCCAGGGAGGGGCCAGCCACAGCTTCTCTGGGCAACCTGTGCCAGGGCCTCACCACCCTCACAGGGAAGAATTTCTTCCTAATATCCAATCTAAACCTGCTCTCTGTCAGTGTGAAACCATTCCCCCTTCTCCTGTCAATCCCTCGTCAATAGTCTCTCTCCATCTTTCTCGCAGACTCCTTTCAGGTACTGGAAGGCCAAAATTAGGTCACTTCTCTTCACCAGGCAGAACAATCCCAATTCTCCCANGCAGAATCCCCCCTCCCCTGGGGGATCAGCCCAAGGCACGGGGGGTTCTGAGCTAGAGCAGGACCAGCTCTCACCCACCAGCACCCCTAAGTCCTTCTCCCAACGCTGCTCCGTCTGTTCATCCCCAGCCAGGATTGATAGACCCTGTTACGAGCACCCTGCTCTGACCAGGTGGTTCAGACCTCTGGAACTGTGTCCTGGGAGGTGAGGGCACCATCTCTGCCTCAGGAGGCGTTTACCCCTGGCTCTGGGCTTGTTCTACCTTGGAGAGCAGCTCTAGTGCTGCTGATCCTTGAGACCAAGGGCTCTGCCTGCTGGTGATGTTTGGTGGCAGAGGCAGAAGAGCACTCAGCTGGCTGGGGCAGGTCTGTCTCTTTTTTGGGGGGGTGTTTCCTAGCTGTGCACTACATAGAGAGTTCTATTATTCATAGTAAGGTGGTGTAACACGTCAGCTTGGTCTTTTAGATCCTTTATGTTCTGACACTATGCCAATATATGATCTCACCTTGTTATTAGGAGGGGGTATTTCTAATGTACTCCTTGAAAACCCACTGGGCTCCTCCACTGCTCCTGGCTGCTCAGCTCCATCAGACTTGCTGGGGCTGTGCCAACCTGTGTCATTCTAGCATGAGACCCTATGTAAGGACAAATTCCTTTCGTGGCAGATCTATCTGTGAAGGATTCTTATGAAGAAATCAAGAGCAGATCCTGAAGACCAAACTGAAAGGTTACCAGTTTACCACAAGACACCCTCAGACTCTGAGTCTCTTTGTCTTATACTTCTTGTAATAATTTCTACTCAATGCAGGACAAGTGTAAAACAAAAAACACATGAGAATGTTTGTGCTCAAACTTCGCTTTCCAACAGGGCAAGAGAATGTGTCAGCGGGAGAGCAACCGAAGCTATTAAAATCAGTGCTGGTATGATGCAAAAGGTTAAAGCAGACAATAAGCAAGCAGGCTCTTCTTTTGCAAGATTAATCTGTTTGTTAGAAATGAGTGATATGGGTTAGGAAAGTATTTGTAAGCTGTTGAAGCTCCCACCCTTTTCTGAACAGATTCTATGTGTGGCAGGTTGAGACAAACCCCCTCACTTCTGTCATTTCAAAGACACAGTAAGGACAGAGGCCAGCTAGTCTTCTCGAGCTTAACTGTTCTTGGATCTCCCTCTGGGGGATTCCTCTGCTGCAGCTGCAAGTTTCCTCTCTTCCACAGCACACTCCAAACCATCTTGTATCATGCTTGGAATAAATAAGGTCTGTCTGCCAGCATGAGTCATCAGTAAACACCATGCCTGTACAGTTATACGAGCAGCTGAGCGGAGGGTGGCATGCCACAAGCCCTCTCTGTCTGTGCGTAGGGTCCCAGAAATGGCCCTCTTCTTGGCAATTCAGTTAATTCCCAACAGTATCTGGAGTTTGCTATTGCCAGTTTTTGTTTGCCGTGTGCTTCTGGGTTGAGAAACTGCCAAAATACTCTAAGCAGCAGCCCTCTTCTCATGAGATTTCCTCTTTTCTTCCCCAATCTCATGCAATTCCCCACCCAGCTTTTCCATGCCCAAATGATCCAAATAATTGGATAAGATCTGACAGTCCTGAGTGTTTATCCAGAACCACAAGACAGTGTTTCTCATATTAATCTATTGTTATAATGGCATGTATGGTTATAGACGTGTATGAATAAAACAAAACTTCATCTGTCGTATAGCTGTCCATTTAACTCCAAAAGTGCATTTCATTTCCTTCATTGGACACTTTTACTGAATGGTTGAGCTTTCCTAGCAGTATTCTCATGGAAAACACATTCTTTTTAGAGTAGTTTGAATTCTGAGCTGTCCACCGTAACATTTCACTGCATAGGCAAAAGCAATGTGACTTTTCAATTTTCCATTCAACCATGCAGCTTGCAGTGCCTAATGTTGTAAGCATACATGGAAATTATCTATATTGCATGCAATATTCCATAACAGTACCAGTCTGCTGAGAATATTCACAAATGTTTCGAATTAAAGCAGAGATGAGAATTTTGTAAGATGTTCTCAAGCCTCTTTTGATGATCCCTGTGGGTCCTTTCCAATTCAGGATATTCCATGATTCTGTGATACGCTATCATGAAAAACAGAAAGAGGGAAAACGGCTGTTTAAATTATTTATTGCAATTTGCATGCTGATCTCAAATCTATACTTTTACTTCTGTGGCAAATGAGTAACGCTTCTGACCCCCTCGAGAAAACAAGGACCTGTGACTTTATCTTGAAAATGGGGCCTAAAGTTGCAAGCTTTGAAGTCAGTGATGCTTACACTGTGTCACATCACAGTTCCACAGACATTTTTCTTGTTCAGAAAATCAAATGAAGCCATTCCTTGCCCTTCCTTCCAACCTCAGCTGCTCATTTCCATTCCCTGACTGCCCTGTCTATCATTCTGGCGACAATTGCTTGTGGACTTTCTTGATTTATCCTTTTCAGTCAACTCTTCTTTTCCCCGATGGGTCATTTTCAATCCACAGCTTTTCCTTAATTCAGTTTCTCAGTTTCATTATGACCCTGCAGTGGTGGGAGGGTGGGTTTGAGGTGGCAGCATAAGGGCAGAAAGAAAAAAGCCTGTCTATGCTGCCAAGAGCAAGTCTGATGTGACCATGGTTTAAGGCACTAACACCAATCTTTGGTTATCTGTAGACCCTTTGTGGGAAGAGTATCTGCAATGTTAAGATTCATCTACCTAAGATTACTGAAAAACTTTTATTTTAAGTTTGGACACCACTTCTTAAGAGAGAGAAGGCAGTGAAAAGCAGTGGTGCCTTGAGTGGATTTTTTTGTAGAAGAACTTAACCTTCAGTATGAATGATTTGGATCTAACTCCAACAAAGCCTGCTCCTGACATGCAGGAAGTCTAATTCATGCCTTCCGTAAATGGCTCCTGATGCTCAAATCATATCCAATCCTGCAGCTAGTATCAAAATTTTAAATGACTGCTCTGGAATACAGGCAAGGATAAATTATGAAGTGCTGATGAAAATATGCTTCTATATTCAATAGTTCTCAAAAATCCTTTTGGCTTTGATAATAAAGGAAATAGAACTAGTGCTTTTTGTTGCTCTCTTCTGGGTTTTGGTGGAGGCTCCCAATATTGAAATATTTGAATATTGAAAGTCGTACCAGTGTGGAGAGCTATGGTCTTGGGGTTATAAGGAGAAAGAGGTTACAAGAATACTTACTGAAAAGTGCTACATAATTAGTATATCATTTGAACCATTAGAAAATCACATCTAAAGTGGCAGAAAATACTTGTGGGTATTTGTTGAAAGACTTGTACATAACTCTTAGAAACAGGAAAGAGAAGATAATGGAACCATGAGATTTGCAGGATGACTCCATGGACTGTGCAGAATAGGTGCCTTCTGAGGAGCACAGCATGCTCTTAACTGCACTGCCCAAGCCACTTTTCTCCTGGCACGTCTTCACAGCTGACAATGAGATGAATTAAGGGAAAGCCAAAATTTATTAGCAGATAAGAGTGAAAAACTATTGGTTTCATCCGTAGAGAAGCGGTTTTCATGTTCGAACCTTTGTATTGGACTTACTGGGAAAGGTTTTAGTAGTGAGGGGAGTATAGGGGTGCCTTCTCTGGGAAGCTGTTGGAAGCTTTCCCCCTGTCTGACACAAGCAATTCCAGCTGGCTTCAGGGTGGACCCACTGCTGGCCAAGGCTGAACCCGGCAGGGATGGTAGTTATGCCTCTGGGATATCATATTTAAGAAGCACGGGTGAAAAACCAGCATATTTTGCATCTGGAGAGAGGAGAGAGAATATGTGAGAGGAACAGCCCTGCAGACACCCAGGTCTGGGCAGAAGGAGGGGCAGGAGGTGCTCCAGGTGCAGCAGCTGAGGTTCCACTGCGGCCCATGGAGGGCACAGGGGTGCAGAGATCCACCTGCAGCCCATGGAGGAGCCCAAGCCAGAGCAGGGGGATGCCCAAAAGAGGCTGTGACCCCCTGAGAAGCCCACATGGCAGCAGGTTTGTTGGCAGGACTTGTGACCCTGTGAGGGACCCACTGTGGAGCAGCCGGTCCCTGAGGGACTGACCCTGTGGAAGGGACCCACTCTGAAGCAGTTTGTGTAGAACTGCAGCCACTGGGAAGGACTCATGCTGGAGAAGTTCCTGGAGGACTGTCTCTCTTGGGAGGGACCTTGCACTGGAGCAGGGGAAGAGTGTGAGCAATCCTTCTCCTGAGGAGAAAGGAGTGGCAGAGACAATGTGTGATGGACTGACCACAACCCTCTTCCCCTCTTCCCCTGCACCACCATTCAGGGGAAGGTAGAGAAAATTCGGAGTGAAGTTGAGCCTGGGAAGAAAGGAGGGGTGAAGCAAAGATGGTTTTAAAATTTGGTTTATTGTTTACTGTCCTACTCTGATTCAACCTGTAATAAATGAAACTATTTTCTATCTGCAGGTTGAGTCTGTTTTGCATATGATGTTAATTTGTGAGTGATCTTTCCCTGCCTGTAAGCCCTTCATTGTTTTCTCTCCTCTGCCCAGCTGAGAAGGGGAAAATGATAGATCAGCTTTGGTGGATACCTGGCATGCAGACAGGGTCAACCCACCACAAACATTTTCTCTGTTTGTGACACTCCTAATGTGTACCAGTGTGGGAAGGGATATTCCCGTTGTATTTGGTAGGTTCGGCAAGCCTTGCCCATTTCTCCCTTGATGTGCATTGTGACTTCATGGCACTCTGGAATGACCCTTCCCTAACTGTGCCTAACCAATTTCGTGGCATGCAAGGGCTGAGTTATTCTCCTTAGAATGCTATTGGGCATCCTAGTAATGAGCTGTGGATAGGGCACCTTAGCAAGTCTGTCTGCCTAGACCGCTTGGAAATGTCCCTTATTTCTGACACACTCCACCCATACTGCCTGCCCTGCCTTCGTTGGCTCTTCCACCTGGAACAAAAAAGCCCTCTCAGTCGCTTTTCTTTGGAAGTCACTAGAGAGTTAGGAATCAGGACTGAGCCACATATGAAAATTCCTTGCTAAAAAAAGCTCCTAATTTCATCTGCTTCTAGAAAGTTTTGCCTTGTTGACAAGTGCAGAGAGGTACAAGTGCCCCTTGGAGCAGCATATCCTCTCACTCTTCTAGAAAATGGTTGTAGGACAATCAGAGAAGTAACCAGGAGCTTGATCCTATTATTGTGGGAACCATCCTTTGAAGCCTAAAACGGCATGCTTGAAGAAGGGAAAAGGTTCTGGCAGACAAGCTTTAGGTAGGGGTGAGTTTGTAAAACCTCATGAGGCATTTTTGGCCCTTTGGCTATGTGAAAGAACCTTGTCCATGTTAGATGGTAGATGTCTGTGTGTCTAACATGTTCTTCATATTAGATGGTAGAGGATCTTCACAGACATCTCTCACCTTGTATTTAATACCATACTGAGATACCATCCTTCCCTTCCGTGAGCTGCTGGAACAACAGCTGAAAAAGCCCTACCTGTTTAACTCCTGGTCTGTAGAGGTTGTTATAGGGATACTTTTTGATACCTCTGGCTGCATTCCTCCTTTCANTGGTAGTTATGCCTCTGGGATATCATATTTAAGAAGCACGGGTGAAAAACCAGCATATTTTGCATCTGGAGAGAGGAGAGAGAATATGTGAGAGGAACAGCCCTGCAGACACCCAGGTCTGGGCAGAAGGAGGGGCAGGAGGTGCTCCAGGTGCAGCAGCTGAGGTTCCACTGCGGCCCATGGAGGGCACAGGGGTGCAGAGATCCACCTGCAGCCCATGGAGGAGCCCAAGCCAGAGCAGGGGGATGCCCAAAAGAGGCTGTGACCCCCTGAGAAGCCCACATGGGAGCAGGTTTGTTGGCAGGACTTGTGACCCTGTGAGGGACCCACTGTGGAGCAGCCGGTCCCTGAGGGACTGACCCTGTGGAAGGGACCCACTCTGAAGCAGTATGTGTAGAACTGCAGCCACTGGGAAGGACTCATGCTGGAGAAGTTCCTGGAGGACTGTCTCTCTTGGGAGGGACCTTGCACTGGAGCAGGGGAAGAGTGAGAGGAATCCTTCTCCTGAGGAGAAAGGAGTGGCAGAGACAATGTGTGATGGACTGACCACAACCCTCTTCCCCTCTTCCCCTGCACCACCATTCAGGGGAAGGTAGAGAAAATTCGGAGTGAAGTTGAGCCTGGGAAGAAAGGAGGGGTGAAGCAAAGATGGTTTTAAAATTTGGTTTATTGTTTACTGTCCTACTCTGATTCAACCTGTAATAAATGAAACTATTTTCTATCTGCAGGTTGAGTCTGTTTTGCATATGATGTTAATTTGTGAGTGATCTTTCCCTGCCTGTAAGCCTTTCATTGTTTTCTCTCCTCTGCCCAGCTGAGAAGGGGAAAATGATAGATCAGCTTTGGTGGATACCTGGCATGCAGACAGGGTCAACCCACCACAAACATTTTCTCTGTTTGTGACACTCCTAATGTGTACCAGTGTGGGAAGGGATATTCCCGTTGTATTTGGTAGGTTCGGCAAGCCTTGCCCATTTCTCCCTTGATGTGCATTGTGACTTCATGGCACTCTGGAATGACCCTTCCCTAACTGTGCCTAACCAATTTTGTGGCATGCAAGGGCTGTGTTATTCTCCTTAGAATGCTATTGGGCATCCTAGTAATGAGCTGTGGATAGGGCACCTTAGCAAGTCTGTCTGCCTAGACCGCTTGGAAATGTCCCTTATTTCTGACACACTCCACCCATACTGCCTGCCCTGCCTTCGTTGGCTCTTCCACCTGGAACAAAAAAGCCCTCTCAGTCGCTTTTCTTTGGAAGTCACTAGAGAGTTAGGAATCAGGACTGAGCCACATGTGAAAATTCCTTGCTAAAAAAAGCTCCTAATTTCATCTGCTTCTAGAAAGTTTTGCCTTGTTGACAAGTGCAGAGAGGTACAAGTGCCCCTTGGAGCAGCATATCCTCTCACTCTTCTAGAAAATGGTTGTAGGACAATCAGAGAAGTAACCAGGAGCTTGATCCTATTATTGTGGGAACCATCCTTTGAAGCCTAAAACGGCATGCTTGAAGAGGGGAAAAGGTTCTGGCAGACAAGCTTTAGGTAGGGGTGAGTTTGTAAAACCTCATGAGGCATTTTTGGCCCTTTGGCTATGTGAAAGAACCTTGTCCATGTTAGATGGTAGATGTCTGTGTGTCTAACATGTTCTTCATATTAGATGGTAGAGGATCTTCACAGACATCTCTCACCTTGTATTTAATACCATACTGAGATACCATCCTTCCCTTCCGTGAGCTGCTGGAACAACAGCTGAAAAAGCCCTACCTGTTTAACTCCTGGTCTGTAGAGGTTGTTATAGGGATACTTTTTGATACCTCTGGCTGCATTCCTCCTTTCACAGTCAGGATTCTTTTCATCAGGATTTAAAAGCAAGGTGACTCACCATGCCTTAGTGTCAAGAAACAGACATGTACATCCCACAGCTCTAAAAGGGCTGAAAAGGGCTAAAAGCCCAGACACGTATTCTAAGCACCTCTTGAGACTGACCATTTCTCTTCAAAAGCAAGACTACTCTAGAAAAGAATGACTGATATGAAAAAGGCAGAAGTTAAGTCATACAAACCATGTCTTTAATGGGTGGTGTTGTTTGTGTATTATATATTACAATATAGTTCATCTCCTGGTGGACGAGGCTGTGGCATTTTTTGTACAACCAGCATTTCTTCTGAGGTGGGTTTTATGCTGCTGGGAGGGCATTATCAAGGTCTGTTCTGCCTTCTGCCAGACACCTCTGACCAGAGAGTAGAAGGACCATCTGCACAGGCCACAGCACGAGAACCTGTGTGCTGTCAAAGCAACCAGCTCAGTAGCCAGACTGGTGAAGGTTTAAAAAGAGATGGAAGAAACCATTTGCAGTAAACAGCTATCAAAGTTTGGAAAGATCCAAATACTAAGAGGACTGGTAGGTTTTTTTCTGTTCTCAGTCATATCAGTGGTAGTAAGGGCTGCAGAATCTGTCCCTATGTGGGTAATCGCCTTTTTAATTCCCAGTATTTTTTAGGGGGATTGAAGAGATTGGTCTTTCTCTCCCTACGTAAAACCATGATTCATCCATCATGTCAAGAGCATCATAATAATAAATATACCACCATGGCTGGTGTTTTTCACTGGATTTGGCAAGTGTACTTTGAAAGAAATGAAATGAAAACTTCAGGAATTTCCAATTGGGCTTAGCAAGCTGTGAAAGAAGAGTGATGACTGCTATCAATGTAAAGAGTTATGAGCTGCCTAGTCCTTCTGTTTTATGGAACAGGTTAGCCATAGAGCAGGACCTACTTCACTGCCACTGTGGCCTGGTCCTGGCCATGGCCTTAATTTTTCTGAGGATGTTATTCATAAATGTTCTCTTAATCAAGCTCAGGCCCAGAATTTTACTGTAGAGGCCAAACTAATTGCCAGGATACACAAGAAGCCAAACCCTAGAAGGTAAAGCTAAAATTTGTGTGTCCTGGCTCAGAGAACCACTATGTTTCAAACCTGAAATAAAAAGTGGGTTTTTACATTACTTAAATAGTTGATTTTTCCACTTCAACAATTAGAACTCTGTGCTCCTCAAAGAATTCACACTGTGATTAACTACATACCCTTCATTTTTTTAATTTGACCACAACAAAAATCTCTCTTTTAATTTTTTTCTTCTTTTTAAGAGAAAGAAGTAAGGATTTATTCCAAAATTATCCCTGGCTAGTGTGCATGGTTACCACACTGAAAGAGACAGCAGTTTTCTGGGTGAAATGGCATTGCCCTGGGTGCCAAGACCCACAAGGAAGCTATGCCAAGGACTGTGAAGATTTTTATGTCTCTCCTGCCATCATAAACACAAATGTTATATCTTTCAACTAGGCAACTGGCATGTACCCCATTGATTACACCCTTTAACTGAGAAAGGGAGAGATGAATGATTTTCTGTATTCTTTCACATGTAAAAGCTTCTAGAGGATTAGCAATCTCTTGGTTCTTGATCAAAATACAGGCTCTAACACAAAATGCTGTAAGATTTCATAATATCTTAATATTACGTTCATAGTACCATGAAATTCTTTTGCTGGAGCAGTCTCACCCACCCTTAAGGAACTGAAATGCTATGCAATAAGTGACAAAACATCCGTGCTGGGGTTTTTGTGCTCAAAATCTGCTAGCTCTCACTTCTGTGACAGTGGGAAATATTTTGCTTTGTCATCCTCAGTCACTTGTGTAAGAAGTGAGATGAGGAGACAAGAGGTGAAGTGCCTGCATAGAGAAGCTGGTGAACCCAAAAGCCTTTTCCTCTTTGTGTCCCACCCATAAAAGAAGGCCACACCTCCCAGCAAACCATGCATCAGATCTGCGAGCACACCTCCCCATCTTGAGAAGTCTTGCTGCCTGGGCCCATGGCCATCTGGGATACGGCACATCCATATTGTCCACTGGTTCAGATGGTTGTGAATGAGCAGCTCTGAAAAAAAAGCTGTCTGAATGTCTGGGGCTTCCTTCTCTTGGAGGCCTCTTTTATGCTGAGCAGCTTGACACTCACCTTAGTTATGTTGCTAGTACATCTCTGCCCAGTTTAACACCTTCCAAATTTTGGCCCTAATCTCACAGACTGGGCTTTCTAGCTTGGTCTCACACACGTCTTGTCACTATGGGCTTTTTGACCAGTATGAGCTACGAGAGTGTATGGGATTTTGTGACCTTTAATAAATGAATGTTACTGATACAATAGGAATCCTAACCTGTCATCAGGAAAGATATAGCAAACAACTAAGCAGATACATTACATAGATATTTTCATCCAAAAGGAATTATTCCTACCCTACCATCTACCACCATTCCTCCACAAGGTAAACTTTAAATATTTCACTTGTCCCTTGGATGTCTGAATAAGATTCTTCCGTGCTGTGCAGGTAGTCCAGGGCTCTAAAGGCTGAGTCGGATGAGGGAAAGCTGAAAGATTGCAGTCAATGAAGAAAAAAGCTGTAAAAAAGCCTCCACCAGAACCCAAGGGGACACCAAACAATGGGAACTAGGCCTGGAGCTTAAAGTCTGAATGCATTTTTTGAATAAATTTGGTGCATTTACTTGACTGATTTAATAAAAGTTCTGTGCTGCTTGTTAAACTCATACTGTGTTTATATACACATGTACGTGCAGAGACAATTAATTTTAGAGGGTTTTGTCAGAAAGTTCTTTTCTTATAAAGAACTTCTAGCTTCTTCAGAGCAGAAGTTTGGGATCAAAGGTATTACGTAAGCCCATTGTTGCCTCCTATAAAAACTAAAGTTTTAATACCACTCTGGTGTTATAAAAGAAGTGGAAAATTTTATCTCCTTGCTGGTAAGACCAGCCACTGACCTTGCGTCACATACAAGCTGTGTTTACCAAAATTTCTTTCAAACAAGTGCTGCTTATGGCTATTCATCAAAATACAAATTGCTGATAAACTGAGCATTCAAAACACAACAGAAGTGTGACATACGTAAGAAAAGAAAAAGATAAAAAAAAAAAAGAATTGTCTAGAACGTACAAGGTACATCAAGATCCTATTGGAAAGTGTCCCTGCCCATGGAAGGGGGGTTGGAATGAGATGATCCCAAATGATTTCATGATTCTATGAATCTGTGATTCTATGATCAATCAAAAACTGGTTTAAGTATTAAATATCAAGTATTTTGGATAAATAGTGTTTTAAGTAGTGCAAAATTCATTTCCAGAGGGTGTACTGTGACAAATAATGTATGTCCCTTGCCTTTTTGATGTACTCCTTGATGGATAGAAAGGGCTTTGCTCTCTGAAAGTGCAGTGTCGGACACTCAGAAAGTAGTTCCTGTTTTGCAGGAATTAGGCAAGAATGCTGCTTCCAGTGTTATCTGTTCTGTTGCTGGTTTTTGGTTGTTGTTACATGGAACTATATACATGAGTAAGTATTCCATGTTCTTCACCCACCCAAAAACAAAGCTTGAAAAAATTACTTCAAAAGGCTCAAATAGAAAAAGCAGCAATGTTGATACACAAATATAGCATTAAAAGAATTTTTAGAAGAAAGTTGTTTTTCAGCCAGGTTTGAGATTCAGGAATCTGGTTTTAAATTGTTAAACTTTGGTTTCAACAACAGTGGCATGGCACATTTATTTATACAGTCATCTGCATTGCAGCAAGCACACTGGAGTACTTCCTCCTCTCCACATAAGTGCCCTGGATTAGTGGTGGTTTCTTTCCTCTTTTCCCAGTTTGCTTAATGGCAGAGTTAAAAATATCAGGTGAGGCTACAGACCACACTCAAAAAATGAGGCAGGTTGCAGGGAAAAAGCAGAGTCTTAGACAAGCTTCATGTGAAGGGTTGTTTCTCAACTTCCAGAAGCTCTGGAAGTTTTTGCATGGTACACAGAAAAACAGCATCAAATCCCTGCAGGATGTGCTTTTCTTGAGAACTCTCCTTAGATCCTAGTAATCACTGAGGTTTTGGCAAATAACATATTTCTGCTGCCTATCTTTCCCCAGTCTCCTTTACATGAACATTTTTGAAGGGCAAACAGGAAAATGATTGAGCCCAATTACTCCGATTTCATGGTTTAGCACTTCAGCCACACCTTTATAAGAGTTTCAGTCCTCCCCTCCTTGTCTTCAAGGCAAGGGCCTTCCTCAGACTCTGGTGAAAATTCAGTCTCTCCTGCTCTCCCCTCACCATGTTCAAAATGTTCCCTTGGGAACGGGAACTTTGCAGCTCAAGTGTCTGGATTTAGTGTGTGGGGATTGTGGTGACAATAAGCAACACTAACCAGGAGTGTGTCTTATGACTTTTAAATTTTCCAAACATGTGAAAAACTAATCATGTTTATCCAGCTCTCCAATCCCAAAAATTATACTGTTAACACTTTTATCCATAAATAATGAGAGGGCTGTTATTCACATATACATAAATATATTACTTGTTTGCATCCTGCTAAATTCTTTGTTTTGAGCACATTGTTACATGTTCTGCTAACATGTGTTTATTGTCACTACATTTAAGTGACTCCCCCAGTAACTTCCCTGAATGTGACCATTCTCACTTTTCGAAACTGCTGTGATACTGTATAGTCTCGTCCCTTGCTATCTACCTCTTCTCTAAAGTGAAGAAATCCTCCCTTTTTCACTTTTTCACTAGTTTTTTAAACCTGGAAACTACCTGATGTCTTTTTTTGAGGCAGAGCAGATTATAGACAAGACCACATGTGATATAAGGGGCTTTATACCAATTTCTGTATTATTTATTCCATGTGTCCATAGGTTTCCCAGCTTTGTTGTCTAATAGCTAAACAATACCTCCTCTGGCTTTGAGGGTCAAAAAAAAAAGAAACCAAAAAAATCCCCTCAAGTATTTCTCATATACTCATTTCAAAACAGCAAGCAGATGAAATATTTGAGCAGCCCTAACCATTATGCTTCGGTGTCAGAACTTTTGGGTTGTCTCTCATGCGATGCACCCATGGTTTTAATGTCTCAAACCATGGGCCTGCAGGCTCATGCAAACCCATAAAGCAAGTGAAATATTTCTTTAATTTAATTTATGATTTTTTGTTTGCAGGGAGACTTTTGTTCCCGCAGCTTCAAGCAGAGTTTGAAGCTGCTTCCATCCGTACAGCATGTTGCCTCTCCTCCAGAAGATAGCATGATAGAAAATATTACATTCTAATGATGTTAATCTCGGGGGTTTATGGAGACCTAAAATCTGATTTTCATTAGACCAAAGTAACTTTTAAATAGCGGGGGGGGAGGTTGAGAAGGCAGAAAGAGATTTTGTCTTCCTCAAGGCCTCTTTATTTCGCCCTATTCAAGACCTCTCAGATTTACTAGGGTGAGTTAAATTGTCCTCAGAATACAGCTGAGTCCAGACTAAATGTAACAAAGAACTGGAAAACTGTACAAGTAAAACTGGAACCTTTCTTTATTTTATTTTCTTACTCATTTTCTTATATATTGGGGTTGGGACTTTTCACTCTCAGCTAATTGCTTTATAATTCATTAAAGTATGGATGGAAGAGGATGGAACTAGGGTGTTAATCTGGGATCAGGAACTACATACAACTCCTTTCTTTTCTGGGAGTTTCTCCTTAGTCCTTGGTTGAGGCCCATACTGCTACAGGCAGTTTCTCAGATGTATGCTAATTTCTCAGATGTACATAACTAATTAAATGCTCCTGAGTGCCAAAGAAACTGGTTACTTTACTAGGATCCTGATCTTCAAAGGTTTTCAGCTCTTCAACTGATAAACAGAAATAAAAGTACTTTAATACCTTAGAGAGTAGAAAATACAGTTTGTAAAAAAACCCATAAAAGATGTTGAAGAGCTTGGAACCTGCAATTATGAAGAAATAAGGAGGGCCCTACTTGTGCATGTACATGATTCCTATGTGTGTAGGCATTAATGTATATTTAGATGGGAAACCCAAAGGAATCTAATCCCTCCTTCACTGGTCACCCTGGTAGCCACCTCAGAAGATTCAGAGACACTTTCATGAGGCTGACACAGGTGAGTAGCTCTAGTTATGCGAGTCCTAGATTATGTAGTCTTAGAAAACAAAACACACTGTGTCTGTATGGCATAACTCTACAGTTTTGGTTCATTTAATACTGGTCTTAAAGGCTTCTGTGATAAGGTTATTTTTAGGTTGGTTCCCTATAGAAATAATGTTGCCGTGAGCATGCAGTGTGTTCATCCATCCTTCATAATAACTTTTGAACTCACTGCCCACTTCAGCTCAGTTTGGCAGTGGCATGAAAGTGAAGATGGTTGCATGTGAATTTCCATGGAAAGAATTAGTGGGATGGAGAAAGAAGATTCAGAATCATTCTTTTACTGAGGAAAAAGCAATTATAGCTTTGTTCCCTGTGCATCTAAAAAAGCAGCAACCAGCTGAGCAGGCAGCACATGCACTGACCTCAAACAGCTGAGACCGCTGTCCCAGCCCATTGCTAAGGCATACAGTGTGCCACCACGGAGAGGGGAAGAAGGAATGATGCTGTAGATGTGATAAAGATGGTGGGAATGGGGAATTTGGGAACAGGTGAAGGATCCATAGGAAAACAGGAATCCAGAGATGTCCTCCTTGCACTTTTTTTGGTGTTGTTTTCTTTGGACTTGGTATTACCAAAACCCTTTTTGGCAAGGGCAGGGAGAGAGAAAAGCAGAGCAGGTGCTAACTAGAAACTTATAAAATGGGGAAGTAGAGCCAAGACTGATGCCTGCGACAGTGAAGCCCTGGACAGAGTGAAGTCCTGCAAGCCTGTGAGTTAGAGGTCCAGTAGTGTGGGAATGGGAGGGAGAATACGGTGGCAAGTCTCCAATTTATTCTGTGGGACTTTGCTGTCTATTTAGGGCCCACCGAAAAGCAGCCAGTATTATCTCTACTCTCTACTCTTTTCCTCAGGGGTGAAGTAAGGACAAGCTTTCAGTCAGACCTTACCATGTTTCCCAGCTTTTGTGGGTTTCAGTCAGTCCCTTGTAGTGGAGGGATTAGTGGAGGGGATTTTTTTCACTGTGGTTTGAATACTTAAGGAATATACTCTAACTTACCATTGTAATTTAAATTGCTTTGCATGTCAGCCTGATTATACAAACTGCTTGGTTTTGCCTTCCAAATGCAAGGAAGTCGGTTGGACAGTGTGTAAGATTCACCCCCTCCGTCTCCTTTGTAGCTGTAGGGAGGGTGGGGGAAAAAAAGCTATTGTGCAAAGAAATAAGAGATTCTCAGTGAAATGTGGTGATGCATGTCGCATTGTTGGAGGGAAGCAATGGGAACCCTGCTCTGAAGCACATGGAAATCCTCGGATACACTCACAGGCACCCTTTGTTCATGCGGGAGCCTGCAGTGACAGCCTCTGCTCCAGAGGCTCCTGGCTTCACGGGGTGGCTCGGACGAGATATTTTTGAATACCCAGGGCATCAGGCCAGCTGTTTCTCTAACTGTGTGAATAGCATCAGTCAGTCCTCCAGCCAGAGCTCGCTCCTCTCTGGTGTTAGCACACTGCTGCAGCTTCATGATGCAATTGTGTCCATGCATTCGGCATGAGTGGTCCCATTACAGTGTAGGTTGCCCACTGGCCAGATGGGGCAAACATTCTTGGGGCAGGATGTACCCTTTGTGTTGGTTTTGGCTGGGGCAGACCTAATTTTCTTCATAGTAGTTGGTGTGGAGCTGTGTTTTGGACTTGTGCTGGAAACAGAGTTGGTAACTCAGGGATGTTTTCGTTAATGGTGAGCAGGGCTTGTACAGTGTCAAGGCTTTTCCTGCATCTCACGCCATGCCACCAGCGAGGAGGCTGAGGCTGCACAAGGAGCTGGGAGGAAACACAGCTGGAACAGCTGATCCCAACAGCCCAGAGGGACATTCCAGACTATATGACATTGCGCTCAGCATATAGACCAGGGAGAAGAGGCAGGTATGGGGGTACACATGTAGTGATGGAGTTTGTCTTTCCAAGTCTCCGCTGCAAGTGCTGGAACCCTGCTTTCCCAGGGATGGCTGAACATCTGCTTGCCCATGGCAAGTGGGAAACGAGTTCCTTGGTTTCCTTTGCTTGTGTGTGCAGCTTTTGCTTTACCTATTAAACTGTCTTTATCTCAGTGCGGGAGTTCTCCAGTATTCACTCTTCTGTGTGTGTCCCCCAGCCCAGGGGAGCAGGAGGCTGCATGGGTGGCTGCGTGGGGCTGATCTGCCAGCTGGGATTAAGCCACACCACCTGGTAGCACTGGGGCTGAGAGGTGTGTGTAGCTCCAGCTGCCTCCATGCCTGTGTGCACATACACACCAGTGAAGCACCTCTATAATCCAGAAACAGCACCTTTCCTACGCCTTTCCCAACCTACGGTGACACACAAAACACTTTTTTCTTCCCCCTCAATTTTAGGAAGAAACACTTCTCAGAATCCTCTTTCATTACAAAATAAGGCAGTAATTTTTCCATTATTCTGATTTATTTTTCAGTGGGAGCTGCAAGGGAAAGAGCTATGCCAAATATATTCTACTTTTTCTTCTTTTTTAAACATATGTTGTCTTGAATCAGTGAGAGGTCTCCTATGCCCAAATATGACTAAACCCCATATAAGTTAAGTCTTTTTGAGCTGAGTGCATGTTATAAAAGCTGCTGTGAGTCAACAATAATTTTACAGTCTTAGTTTTGTGTGGTCCTTGTTTGGAGAGTATTAGGCATAAAGCTGTCACACTGGAGCTCTAATGGGGGCACTCAGTAGGTGTGATTTATGGGACTTGTTGCCTTGTGAGAATGAAGTCATGTAGTGTATCAGGGTTGCCCTGCAAATGAAGCAATTAAATTTTGTCATCTTTCTTATGAAGGTGTCCTGACTGGGGGTAAGAACAAGCATGAGGGAATGCAAAATGGGGGGTTGGGGGGTGGGAAGCACGGATTGATGGGTGATTAGATTCCATCTGTGGATGAACACTTACAGCACTTTTTCTAAAGTCTTCAGTTGAATTTCATTTGCTGAAGTCTAGTGCCATGTCTGGAGGCAAACAGCACATCTTTTACTTGCCAGTTCTATTTATATGCCTGTGAAGCAGATCATTGTAACGAATACAGATGGGCAATAACTACAAAGTTATTGCATAATTTTTCAAAATTTTATGATTGCCTTTCCTACTTCCTCTTAAAATAATGGCTCCACTGTACAGCCTGCAGACCATTCAGTATATCTTTCGTGTATTTTACCACTTCAGCAGGATTTAATTTATTGGAGACACACTAGAAGTGGTAGGTAAACAATCTACAGAAAGAATCCGATTTATAAGACAAGGAAGACTTGAACCGGTATTAAGTTGCTTTGGAGATCACTTGGTGAATGCAAGTATATATGATTTTTCGTCTTTCTGACTTGGCAGCAAAGTGTGTGGGGAGGAAGTCAACTGAAAGCCACCCACCGCCAGCTTTACAGAATATAGAACAGGTCTGTAATAGGATGTCTTGTTGGATAGAAAGTATTTCTGTACAATTTGCAGGTTTAAACCTCCCTCAGGGAAAGTTTCAGACCTGCTGTGAGAAATCCAATTCTCTTCCACGAGGATGAAGCAGGTTTGGGTTTGCCACCCTGGGGATAACTGGAGCAGTCTGGACCTGTGAGTGTCATTCTGCTTTCTCCCCCCTTCCGGTCTAATCCATCCTTTTTCCACTTCTGAATTAATGAAGTGGTACACTTTTTCCTGAGCTGTGATTGTGAGTTAACTGACTTCTGAGACTGAGATCCATCTCTCATTTAAGTCAATGGAAGTCTTTGAGTTGATAAAATGAGTATTGGATTTGTCCCTAAAATAACTGGGTTCAAATCCTGGCCACACTGAAGCTGATGGCAAAAAGAAATTGGAATTTCAGCTCAATGTCTATGCATCATCTGGTCTATTGGCAAAGACTATCGCAAAGTCTGCTTCCCCTTGAAGGCAGAGTTAAGTGCTTTGGAACCACATGCAGCTTTTCTTAGTCCCGCTTCTGAAACCACTCCCAACTCAAGACTGCAACCCTCAGGACCACCAATAATGAACTGTATAAATGCCAGGTGATCTGGTCTTTGAATCCTGTTTTGGGACTGGCTTATGATTACCTAATTGATTCTCAAAACCAAAGTCCTTTCCTTTGACCTAAATGTTTAGAAATGCTTTGCCTTTTGGGTGCCCAGCTGGAAATCTTGAAACACTTAATTTTCAGAAGGGTCCCTACGTCTAAAAATCTTGATTTTTCAAATTGCTTCATGGTATATAATAAAAAGTTTGGTTACCTCAGCCACTTTTGGTAATTGCAATATTCTTTCATTTACCAAAATTTTACGGCACACAACACCAATGAATGCTTACATCATAAAAGTATGCTTTGGGTTTGAATTTGCAGCCATCTTTCTTTGGTTGGTCTTCCTGAATAAAACTACCAGAACTGGTAACCTATTAT
Organism: Oreocharis arfaki; assembly: GCA_013398015.1. Taxonomy (NCBI): domain Eukaryota; kingdom Metazoa; phylum Chordata; class Aves; order Passeriformes; family Paramythiidae; genus Oreocharis; species Oreocharis arfaki. Next base: position 24,493 of record VZRR01004118.1, on the reverse strand, counting down.
GGTGGCAAAAGAGGTTCTGAAGCTGGTCTCGCCAAGATAGAGAATATTAAATTCCTGCCCAAGAATGAGGTATTTTTGTACTGTTTTCTGCTTTTTATTCAAACATCAGATTTTAAAAAAAAGGGCTATTTCTCATTAGTTTAGGAATTTTTTCATAGTTTTGTGGTATTTCATTTACTATCCTCCATTATAATAAATTTGACCCTTGCTACACTCTCAGGAGAGGGCATCTGATGTGTTTTGTTCTCGTTTCCCTGAAGCATAAAGACTCTGACTTTGCTAGAAGAATTGTCTCAAGAAACCACAAGCATGTACTTAATACTATGCCTCAATTTCATAATACTATTGTGAGCAGAGCTAATTTTTTGATGCACTTTTTGTTGTGTTTTTTATTTTTCATTCTGATCAATGGATTAAAATTGGAAGAACGGAAGGTGGTAGTTTCATGGTGTCTCAGTGGCCTCCCATCCTCTGACTGGAATCTTTCAGCCTTCAGCCTGAACCACACCTAGAGCAGAGAAAGGTAAATCTGTTTGACCTTCACTCCTCTCCAAACACTGACATTTATATTATCAGCATTTCAAATCATAAATTTCCCTTTCAGGTGCAGACAACTGTTTTCTTCCTAGGAGGTCACGAGCATTTTAGATTCTTGATCTCCTCAAAAGATTTTGCTCTTGCATTTCCCTCTTTCTATATTTTTTTAATACTTTGGCATAGTCTCTTCTTTCACCATATGGAACCACTTCTACCTCCTTATCCCCTGAACACACTTTCCCACTCACCATGATGACATGTGACCATTTGACTCATAAACAGAAGTTAGGGAAACAGAGGTTAAACCACGGGCACCAAAAGTGGTTTTGAGAATGCAAATGTGGAAAAAGTGGGATAATCCACAAGCATGTGGTTTGTTACCATCTGCCTCACGCCCTGAATGTATAAGCGCATTCACCCAGAGCTTACAATTGAAGGGATACAATGTTTTTTTTTTGCCTGGTAAAATACTGTGCATTTTGGCTTGGAAGCCACGCTTCCTTCCCTTCCCGTGGTGAGAGCACAGGTGCTGCATGCTGCTATTATGGTTGTTCTTTTCCAATAAAGATCCCCCACAGGCCAGGATACTCGGCTTGATCCTGCCGGATTGCCTGTGATCCCACAGCTGTCTTCTTCCTCCTGGAGCCCCATCTAGTGGCTCCCCATGTCTGTCCATCTGCCATATTGCCTATCTCTGCTAATCCAAATATCCATATAGTCCAAAATGGTACAAACCAACAGGAGAAAAGAGGGATGGCTGAATGCACAAGTAGCTCCCCAGCATTCGCACTTGGACTTGTCTTTGCTGTAAATGTCCCTCTGACAAATGAACACTCAAAACTGAATGCTTCATTATTAACTTTTCCTGTTCTGTTTTTCTTTCATTCATTTAGAGTTTCCACTGAGAACAGGCTTCAGGTGATTAAACAAAGGAAGAAGGCTGGCTAAGATGATGGGAGAGTATAGGAACTAATGTAGCATCTGATGGGAGGTTTGTCAAAGGAAGGACTCAAAACCAGATAATGAATCATTGCCTGCAAAAGAACCACATCTTTTCACAGTTACAAAGGTCTAATGGAGCAGGGAGCTGGTGAACTGAAATTAGTAGGTTTGGGGCTCAGGTCTGCTGCTGACAGACTTCATCCAGGTCATTTCACCCTCTGTGTCGTAGTGTCCCACCTGCAGAAATCAGTGTTGATAATATATAACTACCACATGGTACTAAATTGCAGCTTAATTAATGGTTTGCAAAGCACTTTGAAATGCTCAGTTGAAATAGGCAAAAGATAATTAACATCATGTATTTATTTAGCGAGCTTTCCTTGCCAGGCACAATCTTCCTAAAATTCCCCTTGCAACAACTGTTTGCACTGCTCTAGGAAAAACAAAGCGGTTCAGCCAGTATGTTTTCTGTGGGGAGGCTTTTTGCTGCATGAATCAGATGGTTGAAGCTTGAGGAGAGTGGCTGCCAAGACGAGGGACAGGCAGGTTTCTGAATGGGGAGGAGGAGGGGAGATGAACAGATGCACAAGTGTTCGTGGTCCCTCAGAGCTGTGTGCGATGTACCAGGCACCTTTAATGACACGGCTACAAGGTTGTTGTTCACTCCTGTGCTTGGCCTAAACAGGACCCCCATTCCTTTGTAGGACTGCTGCTCATGTCTTACTTCTGTAGGGCTTCTGTCCTGTGGGTCAATGCAGGCTTCAGTTAGACAGCAATGTCTTCAGAGCTGACCTGTTTCCAAGGGACATTTCATACCTCTCCTTCACTGTGCCTCACGAACTTCTCTACATACAGAATGATAGCTTCAAGACCAGGACAGGAAAAATCTTAAGTCTGAATCGCCGTTGCCATAGTGAAGCTTGGACCCCTGCCCAGGAAATGTCACAGATTCAGAAAGCTGGTCCCCACCCCAAGCTGCCCTCGCTGTTTGTGGTGGATGCGGTGCAAGTGGTGCAAGGTGGGATGCAGCCCCCACGGCAAATGAGGCAGCACACAAGGAAACACACCCTATTGGGAATCTGTGCAGGCTCCTGGTCTGAGCAGCTTTGCACATGGACACATAGAGATAGGATAACAGAACAGTTTTAAGCTAAAAGAGGAGAGATTTAGATTGGATATTAGGAAGAAATTTTTCCCTGAGGGGATGGGGAGGCCCTGGCACAGGTTGCTCAGAGTTGGGGCTGCTCCATCCCTGGAAGTGTCCAAGGTCAGGTTGGGTGGGGCTTGGAGCAATCTTTTCTGGAGGAAGTTGTCCCTTCCCATGGCAGAGGGGTGGAGCTCCATGATCTCTAAGGTTCCTTCCAACCCAGGCCATTCTGTGATTCTCTGATTTCTGCGCGTAGCTGCAGTGTTAAGAGAGAAGGCTGAGTGTTAAGAATGGCTTGAATAACACACAACTGCTGGTAAGAAATTGCTTATTTTTGGAATTTCAGGTCTAAATTTGGAGTTGACCATGAAGGGGCAACAGTCATTCACTCCAGAGAAGAATGACTGCCATTTTCACAATGGCCCGTCAATGCCCTGTCTTTGTTCGCTTCCTCGCTTCCGCAGGGAGACTGGGAGGAAATACTCAAACCGTTCCTACAACCTTTCTCCAGCATTATGAGTGAGAAAGGGGAGGTTCAGAGCAAATGGGATTTTGATGCCTAAACCAAGCAGACTTTGCCCAGTCAGTCTGTACAATAATAAACATCGAAGGATGCTCTTGAGGCATATTGTGAAACCCAGTTTTCCAATGGGGAGAGAGACTTCGAGTAAATCACAACTGCGTTTCCCCAGCAGTTTGGGTTCAGGACCTCAGTTCCATAGGTCAGGCCTTGAAGAATGGTAAATAAACTCAAGAATTGGAAAATTAACTCAATGAACCCTTTGTGCGTGTGCTGATAGCTTTGTATGGCTCTTTCAAAGAGATCACATCATTGAAGAAAAGCATATCTTGAAAGGCTGCTTAGAGGCTTTCAGATAAACTAGAGGTATTAAATTTTATTGATAATTTTTGTTTGCTTTTGCCAGCATTGCTAGCCTGAAACTTACGTAAAACATGAGCCAGCACCCTCAAAATGAGAAAATTAGTTTAAAAGTCATGGCATTTTAAAAATTAAATAAACGTAGGTTGAGTTCTCACTCTCTCTTCCAATGACCTCCTGGTTTTTAAGTTTATAGATGTCCTGTCCAAGTTTTTCTCTGTAATCACCCAGGTTGGAAAGGGGGGTTTTGATGAGGTTTTTGTTTGTTTTTCCTTATCAGTGCAAACAGAGATTATATCTTAATCACCTGCCTTTGTCAAAGGGAGCTGTAAGAGCACCAAATGCTGAAATACACAAAATCAGTGAAGCCCTGGGTGAGATCACTTCAGTGCAGGGGCACAGGGATGGGAGGGAGGATGGAAGCCCACGTCTCAGCCTCACCTCCTGGACCACTGTCCTGCTTATCAAACCCCAGGTCCCAGCTTCCCTCGCAGCAGGTCGTGCCGTACTTCAGGATCAGCTCTGAAAGGATCAAAGAGGCTGCCTGCAGAACAAGTTATTAACCCGAGTAAGGCTGCAACAGATCTCAGGTTGCCTCTGAACTCCTGAGCATTTCAGCCAGGAAGGTCTGGCTTGTCCCTTTCTTTGGCTGAAACTTCCCACAATGCAGAAGTGCCCTCTAATGTTGTTCATGAAACAGAAGGCCTGCATGCTCAAGCTAAACTCCTGATAGTTGCAGGTGTATTTTTCTTGGGAAGCTAAATTGCTAGAGAAACAAAAGTTTTGGTTAGTTTAATTTGGCAGGACAAAAATGCCGTCCTAGGGGAAGACTTTATTTAGAAACTTTCTTTTTCCTCTGTTAATTTAGATATTTTATTGGGGAAAAAAAAAAGTTTAAAGGTTCAGAAGTTCACAAGAGATTCTTTTTCTGTTGTATTTTTTAAAAAAATTATAATTTCCCAGTTGGGCAGGACTGTTGTTATAGAACTGTTGAACCCTGAAGTGACATTTCATTAGTTTTTGTGTTGTAGGTTTAAATTTTTTTCTGTAAAATTTGTTTGCCTCATACAAGATTCTTTAGTTCCAGAGAAAAAGGAAAAGGAAACTGCTTGCTACTAACAAAAACCCCAGCTTTGCTAGCATGGCATGCAAAATACAATTCTACCTCAGTGGAATTGGGTCTAATGATTTTAATTGCTGAAATTTCCTTATTCTACTTAAGGAATACACTTCACCATTGGAAGCCTGATCACGACATGAATGATTCTTCTCCAGACAAGGCCAAGAATGTTCAGCCATCCTCAAGGTCAGCTACTAGGTGACTACTGGCACTTGAAACCAGGAGATAAAAATAGTATATAGACTTCATGTGTGCCCAATAGACAACGTGTCTGCAGGCTGGTTTAGGTGTGGCAAATATTTCACTATGGAGTGAAATATTAATCTGGCTTCTTTTTCTGCACAGACTGAGCTCACAGAAACAAAATAATGGCTGCATGTGGAGCCCTTTAATATTACACTAAAAACCAGGATTCCTCTATCAAATACAGTATATCCTACTCTGGGGGCTTTGGCTTTAGGGATAGTACAACACAGGCTTTGGTAACAGAGAGATGGCCCAGAAATCACAAAAATAAGGTTTGGTAACAGTCTTAGAAAAAGAAAGAAGCCATGGAGGAGCCATCATCATCTAACTACATATAACAGACAGACCTGAAAACAAACAAAGAATGAGAGCCTAGAGGGAAGATGTAGAACAGATAATTAACAGAAAACTCCAAACAAAGCACACCACTTGGGATTCCGTAAATATTGCCCCATGTGCCTGCAAGAATGAGCGAAAAAGCCATATCTGAGCTTGCTGCTTCTGGCCTCCGGATGGTCGGCACAGAGAAGGGCAAGAAGATCCATCAGAGCATCAAAAAACATACCTGTGTATAAAAAAAAATAGTGAGTACCTTGAAGGGCAGTTTCGGGGAGAGCAGGATAAGGCTCCTGGCTCATTACATGAGTGGCAGAACATATCTGTGCCACCCTCTCTGGTCCAACCAGGCAAACACCAGCAGAAGGGGTGGTTGTCAATGGGGGCACAGGAAGCAGCACTCTTGTGACTTGGGAGAGCCTGCAGCAGCCTCACGGGGAGCCTTGACCTTCAGAGGGCAGCTGGGAAGTATTACTGTGGGTGGTTTCTTAGTTTATATTTCCTCAGAGAATCCTCAGGCGCTTCAAGCAGCTACAGCCAGATTAGATGACCGGAGAGCCTTTTCAATTCCCACTGTATAGCAGGTGAAACAATAAAAAAATGTATTGAGTAAGGAACATTAATCTGTATTCAGAGCCTTTTAATAGATGATAAATAAATATATCTGCTTCGTCCCTTTGAATCCTACCCGCTTGTGTTTAACTATGTGTTTTTAGTGGCAACACAGTCTCTGTGAGCTGTAGGCCCAACAAAATAATGAGCTGTTTGAAAAAAAATAAAAATAATCTGAGCAGGGATTTAAAAGAGGGTGTGGTGGAATGGCAAGGGTGAAAAGTTTGACAGTGCATCAATAGGCTGTTGGGACCTCCTGGCAATCCTCTCGTTTCCCCTTCACTGAACACATGATTTTCGCAGAGATGCGTTTTCGCTGCCACGTTTTTGCAGCTTCCCATTTCAACCCGAGTTTATGCATTGCCCAGCAAGAAATCAAAAGCTATCCCAATGCCGCCTCTCATCCTCTGAATAAACTTTTTCATTCGGGAACTTTGGACGAAGCAGACAGAATGCCATGGAATTTCAAATTTAAAAAATGTTAAATTTCCCTTTAGTGTTACGTTTAACTCCTTGTGGGAGAGGGCTGGAAGGATATTTCCAAAGTAGTTTCTGGCCTGTGTGAAACACAAGCTGGAGGAGACACCATCAGGAAGGGGAGAATGGTAGAGGAGATGGAAAATTATAGAAATTGAATAAAATGAAAGAAAGCTTGAGGCGGACATGGTGGGATAGTTCAGGGAGTAGAGGACAGAGTATCCAGCTGTCCATCTGATAGGAAGGGGGGAATAAGAATTACCCACTGAAGTCTGGAAAAAGGCAGTCTCAAAGCATGGGTCCCTTCCTGCTCAGCACATTCTGTGATCCAACAATAGATGGTCCCTTTCACTCTCTGCTTTCACTGAACTCCACTGGATAAGGGGAGGATGGAAGCTGTGAGAGCTGTAGAGGACAACACAGGTTCAGCAAACCGGAGTCACCATTCACCGCTTTGCCCGTCGTGATTCACAAACATGACCAACTCTCCTGCAATGTCTTCTTAAGTACTGTGTTGATGTGAAAAACTCTTTGCAAATAAGCTTGTTCAGTAAAAATGCAAGGTTTGGTGCTTTGTTTTCTTTCAGTCTGTCTTCCTTCTCCTCGTCCTTACCCATTTTTTAGTGCCAGCTTTTCCTTGAGCCACACTTTTAAGGACGTGGCCTGATATCAAGTACACAACAGAGGCAGGAAGAGTGATTCATAGAAAGATGACATTTTATGAGTGAGAAAGAATTAAATGTTCATTTATATTTTGTTGTTGCTGTGGGGACGTATTTTTATTTCTGAAGGATTTTCTAATAAATGCAGTATTTTTGTGTTGGCTAGTGTTGGAACCAGTGAAATCCCCTGCTGTTGATTAAAACACTTCCATTATCATTTTTGGTTTTTTGTGAATTGGGCATCATTATAGTTTTAGGAAAAAAGCTATAGCGGTTCCAGGCAACTATTTTTCCTGAATTCCCTGTAGTGGATTCTTTTTCTCTAGGCAGGAAACTCTAACAACTCTAGGTGAATGGGCCAAAGGAAAGCAGTGGTTTTGTACACTTCCCTAACATTCATGTGGCTTGGGCCGTTCCAGAGGCTTGGAAGTCTTGCTTGGGGACTCTGAAACTTGCATTTTCAGAGTACTCAACAGACATTTTGGATAGATGACAACTGCCTCTTTTCCCTCAAGTCCTTCATTCTAACTTTTCCATTAATATTTACTTTTTCCAGGCACCACATCTCGCTGAAGGGTTGGGGATTTTCATTCACTGCTAAAGCTGTCAGTCAACATTTCTGGTTTTCTGGGTTGGTTGTTTTTTGTTGTTTTTTTTTTTTTTAAGATTGTCTCTATACACAGAATTAAAGAATTACAGAATTACAGTTGATGAGAAAGATCACATCATACAAACATTGTGTCTTTCTTCTGTGCAGTTTCTCCAGTACTGACGTGTCCCCTTGAGATAGGCAAATCTTTTTTACCTCACCTTCATATTTTTTTCATTGTTTCTTGCCTTCCACATTTAATTAGAGATCATTATCTTCCTTTTCATACCCCTGTGGCAGAGAAACGCTAACATAAACCTGGGGTGAAGCACCAAACACCAACAGCATGTTGGAAAGGAAGATCCTCAACTAGTAGGGCAGAGCAAAATGAACAAGAAGTCTTGGATACTCTTATTCAATACATCTGAATGCTATTCCAGCTCTCCCTCTCTCTCTTTTTACTAATGCAAAAAGTAATACATTTTCTCCCAGGTTCTTTCCTCATTCCTGCTGTCCTGCAAGCAACATTTCTTTCTTAAGAAACTGCTGATTTAAAGAAAATATGTTCTGAGAACTATTTTTTTTGAGGTTGCAAGACAATTAAGGATGCCTTCAGACTTTCTCTATTTTTAATTTATTAAGTTGTGGTGGCCTGAAGAGTATTGCTCTCAGTTCAATTTAAGATTATAATGAGAAAAAGGGCACTGAGGACCGAGCCTTCAAATAAATCAGAGACTTTCTTTGTCTGTGAAAAGTAAGAGCAATTTAGAAGTCTTAATTCTGAAGCCCTTCAAAAAATGTGAAAACACACCAAAATGATTATTCTTAGTTCTGTCACATTGCTTCACTCAACTGCACTTGTGTATGTCAGCTGGCTCAAGGTAACCTTTCTGGGTCGTGACCAAAAATCATTTGGGCACAACAGACAAGTCTGTCTGGGAGGTGACCCCACCTTTGTTAAATGTGTCCTGAAAGGCCAGAGGATTGTGTAAAAGACTGGAAAATCAAGGATCATCATAAAACCAGTTCACAAAAGTTACATTTACATTGTCCAAGAATGGACTTATCTTCTCTCTGAACTTTATTCAAATGCAGATGTGTGGGAATACTTAAGCCACATGTAGCATCTGGTGAAAATAAAGATTTATTTTGGCTGAACTGGCTGTATTAGCAGATAGAGATCCGGCTTTGAACTAGATCTTAGTTCATAGCCTGCTGCTGCCTTGGGATTAATTTCAGAATTTCTGTTTGTTTTTATTATGGAGAAATTACTTGCAGCTGATTTTTTAATATCTTTGCATTCTTCAAACAGGCAAGCTACTGAAAAGAGATGGGAAACTCAGAAAAGACTTGAAGTGAGAGTAACTTTAGATAACTCATCTCATGGAGACCAGTGACAAGTCGTGTCCCTCAGGAGTTGGTGCTGGGGCTGATACTGTTCCACGGCTCTGGGATCAGTGCACCCCGAGCACATTCACTGATGGCACCGAGCTGTGGGGGGCAGCTGGCACACCGGAGGGAAAGGATGGATCCAGAGGGACCCCGACAGGCAGGGGATGTAGGTCTGTGTGAACCTCACGATGTTCCACAAAGTGAAATTCAAGGTCCTACACCCGAGTCAGGGCAATTCCCAACACACCAACAGAGGAGTCATGGAGAGCAGCCCTGGGAGAAGGACTTGGGGGTGATGGTTGATGGAAAACTCACCATGAGCTGGCCAGAAACCAACCATGTCCTGGGATGAGCCCCCAGTGTGGGCAGCAGGGGAGGGAGAGGATTCTTCCCCTCTGTCCCGCTCCCCCCTGCAGAGCTGCCTCCAGCCCTGGGCCCAGCACAGGAAGGACAGGGAGCTGCTGCAGCCAGTCCAGAGCAGGGACACCAAGGGGAGCAGAGGGATGGAGCAGCTCTGCTGTGAAGAAAGGCTGGGAGAATTGTGACTGTTCAGTCTGGAGAAGTCTCCAGAGGGACTTCATAGCAGCCTTCCAATATCTGAAGGAGACCTACAGGGAGGCTGAAGAGGGTCTCTTCATCAGGAACTGCAGCGATAGAACAAGGAGGAATGGATGCAAGATGAAAGAGTGGGAATTTAGGTTAGGTATTAGAAATAAATTCTTTACTGTGAGGTTGGTGAGGCACTGGAACAGGCTGCCCAGGGAGGCTGTGGATGTCCCATCCCTGGCAGTGTTCAAAGCCAGGGTAGATATGGCCTTGAGCAACCAGGTTTAGTGGGAGGTGCCCTTGTCTGTGGCAGAGAGAATTGGGACTAGATGATCGTTAGGCCCCCTTCCATTCCTTAACATTCTGTGACATCGCCTACAACATTTTTGTGTCAGTTTTAAGGAAGGATTATCCTAATCTTGCTGAAGAGCTTGTCTTGTCTTGACAGGAGCTGGAGTTCTGTGCATTTATTCTCGCCATGCCATGCCTTCACCAGAGAATGTTCTCTTGATTTGAGGAGCTGTTCAGACTGCACCACTGCCTTCTGCTCAGAAGTGCCACTGACAACGTGCAAACACATTTTCAGTCTGTGTCCTGCTGTTTTTTGCTGTGACTCTCCTTTCCCAGAACATTCTTTGGACTTTGGACCTTTTTTGCCTGGCTTTGGGATGCAAATTGAATGCTTGCAGAGGCAGACAGATGGGCAGTGAGCTATCTAGTGTTGCCATTGATTCCTGCTGGTTTATTTCTGTCTTGAGGGTGTCTTGCTTTCAGTAGTGGCATAGAAAACACAGTGGGTGGTGGAGGAGACCAGCAGGGGGAATTTGCACACAGAGGAGGGGAGCAGAGCAGAGCTCCTTTGTTGGCACAGCTCAGACAGGATAAGTTTCAGTGATGGAGAATGAGGCTTAAAAATCTTTTAGGCTCTCTTAGGCTCTCACGCAAATAGGGCTGCACTTGCCCAAGAACCTCTGTAGCATGCAGAATCATAGAATATCCTGAGTTGGAAGGGACCCACAAGGATCATTGCAGTCCAGCTCCTGGCCCTGCACAGCACAGCCCCAAGAATTCCACCCACCTCTCGCTCTGTGATATAGTTGATTGTCTCCTCTGTGACTTTCCTGCACCTTGTACACAAGGTGACGAAGGAAGAATCCAATCTCCAAATGCATCCCAGCAGTGTTGCCTGTCCCCATGTGAGGTCTTCCTGCTCCCAAATAACCCAGTGTACATCCCTGGATTAGAAAGAAGCCCCATGCTGAAAAGCTGCGAGAATGTCTTTGTATCTCGGACTCAGACAGTCACAATTTCTGCTCCTCAAGGCTACTGTCTTCCCAACACATCAGCTGTCATGCAAGTAAAACAAGATTAATTAGAAAAAAAATGCACAGAAAAAAAAGAAATCTGTTTGCCTTTTCTCCACTAGAAGGAGGGGCTTGTGGGTGGACAGATGAGGTGGGAAATGAAAGTTATTTCTACGTCTTCCCTCCATGTATGATATTCACACTGAAGTTGTTTTTCTTCTGTGACTCAAGTCAAAGATTTCAAAGTAGTTTATTATGCATCCACTTCATTGCAGAATCTCTTCAGATCTGACAAACCAAGTGCATGTCATCATTTGACCTTTTAAGCAAACTTCAGCATACTGTAGAGAGGTGGTACTCACCACTAACATTAATGCCCAGGGATGTCATTAAGACAACAAAGCTTCCTGTTGGTTCCTTCTCTTGATTAAAATGTAATACTTCAAGTACTGACCACAATTTACAACATCTTCTAATCAAAGAGTCTGGGATGATACCATTCTAATCGAAATTTGTCTACTCGGAGCTCACTCCACATTTTAATTGACCTTGATTTGGTTTGAATTTTCAGATATAGTTTTCTGTAGTTCATGTAGTCCCACTGAGCCCACTTCTCCACTGAAAAAGAAAAAAAAGAATAGAATTCCTCTAAGATTTATCTGCATTTAGGCAACAAAAAATAGTAAAACAGTAAAATCTGACCTATACATATACAGTTTGATTCTCCAGTCCATCTCAGAGTCTACACTAAGTGGTTTCACATGGAAGTATATATCACTGAGTGCTACAGCAGCCCTCAGAAGGAAAGGCAACATGGGAATGACAATTCAACCTATGACTGTGTTTTTTTACCATTTTACATACTCCTTTCAGTTCCACAGCCAAAGGTAAGTGAATCTGCAGAGGTAACAGTCAATTCAATATTTCAAGAAGTAAGTGAACTGTTATCCTTACGAAAAAAATTGAGCTCTCATCTTTTAGACCTTAAGGCAGCGCAACACAGACTCTTGTCTCTTCTTACACTCTCCTAGTTTCTAAGGATTTAAGAACCTGATTTCTACTCCATATTAGCTTCAAATAATTGAGAAAAACCAGTCTCTTGCCCCAGTTGAACTCTTAGCCCTGTGATTTTACCAGTCCACGCAGTCTCAGCCACCCTGTAGCATACTTCCAACTGGGCTAGTCAGCAGGGGAAGGCTTCCACGTTTGTGTAGAGCTTTTCACCCTTACTCCTTACTTGAGGTCCTGCTTAGATTGTTCAAATGTTGTTGATAATCTCAGTGGTCTGTCTGAAGGCTCCCCTGTCAGGTGTATGTGAAATTAATTAGTGACCTCAGACTTAGCTCCATCTGAATAGATGCAGTTTCCTTCAAGCCACTGTCATGCGTGGCTTCTTCCATGGAAGAAATGGCAAGAATTACCAAACCTCTTCTTCAAAGAAGAGGTGGTTACAGGGACAAACCTGCCTTTTGAGGTGCATGTGGCAAGGTTGTAATTTAAGGGCTACACACAGCTGTGACACAGTTGTCTGACCCTTTTCAGGGCATATCTTCTGAGGGGACAGAAAGGGTAAGTGGATTTACATGGAAAAGTGTGAGATAAGGGGGATATATTCATCCCAGGTCATCATTTCAGACAATCATCTCGAAATACAAAACCTAGACTTGGTCTTGCTAGAGAACTGACCTGCCTGTCCATCGCTCCTGACTTGGCATCTTTGATCAGTAATGTATTAATAGCACACTGAAATTAAAAAGACATTAGAGAAGGAAACTGGACACTAGGGGGAAACAAGGCTTTCTGCTATTTACATGGCACTATAGAGACAGGCAAGGTGAAGAACTTCAGGAAAGGTCAGGTTTTAGAAGGTGTGGGAAGAATGGATTATGTTTTGCCATTTTAGATTGTTGGCTGCTTTGCTGCCCACAAATTACATCTAGATGGAGAGTATCTTAAGTTCAGAAAGGCAGAAAGGTGCCTCATGCTATTTAAATACAAGTATGCAAAATAAGGCATTTACCCTGGTCTTTTTCCCACTGAAAGAAATCTCACTGACAATTATTCAAAGCGATCAAACAGACAAAATACAGACTCTTCTCAGACTGAAAATCACAGTAGTGCATAATTTTTAAAACCAAGTGAAAAAAAACAGCTAAGTGACTTAACAATTTACTTTTTTATTCTCACTCCTAAAATGCTGAATCCATTTCAGTCACAGCTGGGGACAGCCAACAACAACACATCACTCCTAGCAGGATACCTTTTTAGGTCGTCTTCTGGGGTGCATCAAATGTTGATGACCAAATTACGACCCTTTCCACCTCCCTTACTGAAAGCATAGCATTTTTGCCAACAGTCATCAGCCAAGGTTTTGAAAAATATGAAGCATAGGATTTGCCTAAGTTACTAAAGCAGCTTCCACACTATCAGGCAGGTAGGTTCTTAAGCAGTTTCGTGTGACCTCAAAGCCATCAGGTACCTGTCACCTTAAAAACAGGATATGAGTTAGGTATTGGTGCAGGTTGAGTACCTCGGTGTCACCATCCCTCTCTCTGAAAATTTCAGGCTGGTGTCCTCAATCCTGACACCCTTGACTTTCCTTACAGAGAGGTAGTGGCTTTTTAAAATAAGTGGCCCTTGTTTTCAAGAGCATTTAATCTGTATGGGAGGTGTAGAGTCAAATGTTAATGTTGTTACGGTACAGAGATAATCTGGAACAATCCTGTCTGCTTTCCAAAATCACGGTGAATGCTCGTGGCTTATCCAGTGATACACTCAATATTCCCTGAAGGAAAATGAGGCAGTGTGTGTCACTAAGGCTCACATAATTTCAACTGAGCCACTGGGATCTATTTCATTCTATTCTCCTAAGAGGACAAACAGTGATAATGAATGCCCTAACAAAGATTCAAAGGTAGAGCTTAAGAACCACTGAAACATTAGTTTCAACAACTTTCTAGTTTATTCAAGGCTTTCAGCCTCTCTTGCTCTGCAGAATTGAGTGAGATGGTTTATGGGAATAAACTTCCATGTAAGGTCAGGATCAAATTCTGCAGTAGCTACTCCAGAAAAATCATCAAACTTTTTTCTTTCTCCACTTTCAAAAATAGGCTGGACTAAGGAGCAAGGCAGAGGTGGAAGGATGCAGCACAAGTCTTCCTGAAAAGAAAGGCACATTGGGGTTTTTTTCAACAATCTTTATTCTCCCACTTGTTCTGCTCTAGTTGTGAGAGCATCTGTAAATCTAGTTTTGTCTTCTCAAAAAGTAGATTATGAAGTAGTATTGGGAACCTGATATGCGATTAAAGAGAAGGTCTTTGAAGCACTTCAGAGTACAATTTAGATCATGGGGCAAAACCTGGAGACCAGTAAAGTCAACAGCCTCTTGACCTTTATCTTCAACACAGTTTCACACTTCTGACACCTTGACACTTTCCCTTTACTTCAGACTTTCCCAGAGCAAAACACAGAAGAAAAGCCCTCCCTAGCCCAGGGACCTTTTACAACAACCATGTAGGAAAAGAATGAAACAAATGAGTGGTTAGTGTCTGGGTAGTGCAAACACTATTTTTAAATTAGATGTTAGTGTAGGCTGCTTTTCTCTCTTTTGACCACTTCTGCATCTGAGCAAAACCAGTAATGATGATGGCAAAATTTGATCAGCCAGCATCATGAGGTGAATTTCCAGCAATGCCAGCGATGTTTTGGCTACCAAAAAGTTACTCATGAAAATTACTCATTAATGATGTACAGAATCATTCAAAGGATTTTTGACTTATTCTTGATGAAATGGTTGATGATTTTTTTTCACCCTCAGCTGCTCTGTAACAGCTCTTGGGAATCCTGAAACTGAAAAATCTGTGTCTTATTTATAAATATCTTTTCATTTCAATGGGGCATACGCACTGCTCCAGAAATAGTGAGTTGCTCCCAGCTGACGTGGTGCTGTTCAAGGGCTGTTGTAACACTGTTCATGTGTGCTACAGTGTGAAGATCTGTGTGCTTTAGGGACTGGTTACATGTGCTGAGATACATGACACATTGGCTGGCACTGGTTTTGATTTTAAAATCATAGCAGAGAAACCACTAACAACCTTTAAGCTATGCCTCAACTATTTAGACTGCATAATAAGAAATTACAGAAAATTTGTAAACTACACAAATCTCCACTAAAACGTCAAAATTTATTACAGCTGTGGGACTAGGAGTCAAGTAGTTGAACTGAAGAGACTTAAATTAACATATCTTAATTAAGTTCAGATAAACTAATGACTTAAAAGCAGCAGTCTATGATGATGATCCAGTAAACTATCTGAAAAAAATGTTGGCACAACCAACTTAAAGAGATTTTTTTTTTCCTTAGCATTAATATCATTAGCATAAATTATTATGGTAAAAAATCTGAAGAGAAAGTGCAGGAATAAATGGATGACATCTTAGCTACAGTCTTTCCATTGGAGGAAGACTTGCAGTCCACATGGGAAACAAATTGCCCAACAGCATCCCTCATGATGCAGTTGAAAAATCAATACCTGATTGATTGCCCTGTCAATCAGATGTCCATCACTGGGTCATCAAACCAGCTTCTTTACCAGGCACTAAACTGCTTTCTTCAAATAGATTTATTTAAAATAATTTGACACCTCCTATCCCTGTGGTGTGTCCTCCCTTTGAGTGTAGTGCGTGGTTCTTTGCTTTGCATGGTCAGACAAAATTGCTTCTTCAATACATCCAGAGATTGGCAATTGAGATTGATCTTGTATTACTTCAGCACATTGGAAAGGATTAAAAACTGGACTGAGCTACCATCATCTTCAGGTCTGCTGCAGAGAAACATAGTATCAAATCCTTTTATGAGAATGTATGTCAGATTCAAGAAACTCAACAAACAGGCTATGACCTAAAACTGGTGTAGTCTGCTGTAGCCAGAGGATAAACACAGCATAGAGCAGTGGATCAATCCTCTCTTTGGAGGATTTTATGGAAAACTATGGCGCATTCCATTCCTTTCTGTAGGAGCTCACACAGACATAAGAAGTGAATGTCTTCTGGGAAATTTTTGGACAGCTGAGCTACTTGACTCATTAAGCAAAAATTTCTGTGGCCCCCCCTCCCTCCATCATCTCATCCTCTCTTCTACTCCACTCCCCCATTTCCAAAATGGCATGTTGAAACACCTTCTGAAATGAAAGGCTACCTCTTAGTGAAACACAGCAAAAGCAGGAAAGGTCCCTGCAGAATCAGGAGTCCAGTAAAGTATTCCAGGCTGCTGTTGCCCAATTCATTTTGTTTGCTTAGAAGGCGGTGCAAATACTTGTAAGCTTTTCCTCAGGTGCAAACAGAAGGAAAATAACTATTCACCCAAAATCTGATTAAGGATATAAAGTCATCCAGCCATCCCACGCTGGACTGACTCAGCCTGGTCTGTAAAACCCATGTATGAGCTTAAGGAAGCCACAGACTTACTAACACCCTAGCCGAACCGCTTTATCTAAAGAGAATGTTGTTTGGGTTTTTCAAAGCTGTTTCATCTTTTTTTCCTATTCCCTGTGAAGTATGAGTTTCAGAGGAGAAGGCATTTCAGGGTAAATGCTTGATCTAAAGGCCAGATCTAAAAGGCATTTAGTCCCATAACATGATTTTGAATAGTTTGTTTCCACTGGGAAATTATTGCTCTACATGCTCTGAGTGGCATGCCAGTAAGAATACCAGTAGGAGAATATCAAGTGGCTTTTGCATGCAGAGTTAGAACCTTGTATTGTTGTTTGTGGGGCTTTTTTTTGTTGTTGTTGTTGCTAAGCCAATCTTCAGTAGTCAGCTTCCTTTTCTCCTAATCTGCAGCTGCTTCACTGACTATCCATCATCTTTATTATAGTGTCACTTCTATACGTCATTCTCGTACACTAATCAGAAGCAGACCGAGTGGGAAAGAAATTACTCCACAGGGATGAGGTCTGGTGCTGTAAACGATATGTTGAATAAGAGTAGAATTCAATGCAAGAGACACTAGGCTTGTTTACACATGTTGAACTGATGTCTTTTATCTGGGGGACACATCGCAGCTCTTTGTTGCGGTCACTTGTGGCCATCCTCCAGCACCGCTCTGCAGCAAGCCTGTAAGCAGTGAACAGTCCCACTGCTGCCACTATTGTCATTAAGTTGCATAAAGCAAATCACCCACCATGGTGTGGTGATGAACTGGGGAGCAGCAGCCTGGAAACAGAAGCTGGTCTATGAGCAGTAGGACTAATGAAACCTAGGTCCTTTCTAATACATACCCGGTTTGCCCTATATCCTCACACTATAGGAATCTTCCCCATTGCCCTGAAGAACTTCACCAAAAGTGACAGTAACTCATTCCATCCTGCCCAAACCACCCACTCCCATGTCGTCTTCAGCCCTTTTCACCTCCTACATGTTTTTAGGAGCCTTGCTATCTCAGCAGGAGATGGGCAGTATGGTGAGAGTGCCTTACTCTGGCTTTCCTGGTCACTGCACTGACTGCTACTTCTCACTTACTACGTTCAGCAGAGGCAGGGAATGAAGGTCGAGTCCTTCCTTCAGGGCTCTGTCAGGGTGTCGTCCTTCCTTCTGTCCCCAAAATACCAGCTTTTTTCCCAAGTAATAACAGCTTACTGTTCCGCTATGTCCAAAACAAGACCATTATCCCTCTGTCAGGTTTACTTGATGGGTTCAGCCCACGGGCTCAAAGGTTGTCAGAAAGATGCAGATGGTCTGACAGGTATGATGGGTAAAGAAGCCTGTTTCCTTAGAAAACCAGGCTGGTTTGTATTCCGGAGGTAAGACAGCCTTCACTGTAGTTGCTCCATCGCTTTTCCCTTCGGAGCAAACTTTGTCACTTTATCAAATGCCGATTTTGCAAGACAGGTGTTATTAATTAAGTGCTTGAAACATGTAGGCACTCCGAGCAGCAGTACTTGGAATCAGGAGGATTTTAAGAACACCGTTTCTTCACTTTTAGGCCATGGTGTGGGTAAAAGCAAGATCAGCATGACCGGATTGGACATTACTGAGGAACAGAAAGAAAAATCAATAAGGTTAAGGAAATCCACTAAAAAGAAGTTAAACCAAATATAAACAGAAGGACAACCTTGCAAAAAAGAAAATAATTCTTTAGATTGTGTTTTACCCTTGCGCCATTACCAGTCATCTGTCAGGTTTTAAGTATTAATTAGAATATTAAAAATAAGTAGGAGCTTAATGTATATAAACACCAAATGCACATTTTCTTCATGGTTTGAATGAAATTGTCCACTGCACACTAAATACAGTGGCAATGTTTTCAGCAGGTCCCTCCAGTGTCTAAATGAAAGAGATTCTGTATAAGCTTCCAGATCGTATTAGAACTTTTATATCCTTATCAGCTAGTGTGTGACTTCAAAAGTGCAGCAGTGGTTATGGGAAACTCCCAGTCACAAATGTAAACAAAAGTATGTAATTATACACAATTATACAAGTCTGATTTATATAGTTATGAATACACATATAAACACAGATAAAATACATACTCAAACATAATATTCAATGCTGCTGAAAGGCATGCTGTGATCTATGAATTAATTATGTGTTTTGCCACCCACTACCGATGCCAAACCTTTGAAGTCTCTCTACATACTAAGGCTTTAATTTTTCTGTAACTACCCAGCTGTTAAATGCTGATCTTGCATTCATAAAGTCCACTGGAAATTTGGATTGTTGATGCAGTTCAGAAGTTTTTTAGTCCTGAAAAGCTGGATGCATTGGCAGTGATATCACTAAGATATTCTCACTTACTTGCAAGGCTCTGATTTTGTCAGTCGGTTGCCTAGGATAACTCCACATAAATATGAAGACCTTGGAAGGGGAAAAGAACACAGAAGCAAAAAGTATACTGCTTTTTTGGTTGCCTGAAGCCACAGCTTCAAGTCTCTTTCAAAATCATGCTCGGTACTTTGTCCAAAGCTATAAGGAAAGTTACAGTTTGCCATTCTTTTCCAGCAGCAAAAGTAGAGAAGGAAGGTATGAGTAAAGAGAAACTGATAACATTTCTGCTGAGGGAAGGAGGTTCTTCCTTAAGGCTGAGAAACACCATGCCCTGAAGCCTGGGAGGCAGGACATTAGGCTTCTCATGGTGAAGAGAAAAGGAAACTATGGGTGAGAAGCTCAGTAAAAAAAAATACAAGAGGAAAGTAAGGGAGGATTTCCTTTCCTCCCATTTAGGTGATTCTGTCTTATTTGCATCAGAATTTGAGTAGATTTTTAGACACCTCCAAATCCATTTTATTCCTAAACTTTGCCATCCTGGAGCATCATTTTTACTATTGATCCCGATGCATATTGTTCTGAACTATCTAAAACATATTGACAGAGCTTAACTTATCTTTCACAAGGAAGCTGAAGAAAACCCCCATGATCCAGAAGCCGGAACTGTGTAGTGTTGTTTGACACTTTTCTCTCTAGTGCAATAGTGAGCATTCCAAATTTCACGAGTCCACAACACACCCTCCAAAGGACCAGGCCACCCCCATGGTTCCCATTTTCCTAGCAAAACCAGGCTGCTGTCTACGGAGGCCGCGTGTTTTATTAATGGTGACTGACCAGCAGCACAACAAACTCGCCCTCTTCTCCTCCCCACTTCCATTCCTGAATTCCTACGGAGTGACTCGCCTGAAGCGCTGAGAGTGCGCGTCAGTCCTTGCGCTGCAGCTGCCAAGAGGCCTGTGAATGGTGCTTGTGGTTTCTGTAACGTGGACACCTGCCCCATAAAGTCTGGCCTGAGACCACCAGCTAATCCTGTGCTGGCCACCTGACAGAAACACGCAGCCATTCGCCCTCTTTTCAGAGCATGTGCACGTGTGTGTCTGAGTGTGCATGTGAAAGGCCATATTTCTTCTCTTTTATTCGTCTTTTTTGCACCTGCTGCCAGATAAACAGCATGGGATAAGAGTCTGCTTCATGCCTGACATAATTTTGGGTTTATTAACTTGCCATTCTTTTTACTCTTGATAGAACCTGACAGGCAAGCAGACAAGTACCTAAATTAACTTAGCTCCCAACTGGCACCTAGACAGGCCAAGAATAACACAGAGATAAAATGGAGGGGTTGAGGATGGCGATGGAGTCGAAAAGGAGAGAGGGGGGAGAGCATGAGAGAAGGGAAAAAAGTGAACTTTGGACCAGAGAAGTTTTTTTAAAAAAAATTATTCAAAGCATAACAACATGACAGAAGGTTGCCAGAAAAGCCTCATCTGTGTGAGGAGGGCAGCGCACACGCAGTGGGAAAAACTCAGACACACATTTGCCTCTGGGACAACATAGATTTAATCGCAGGACAACTTCGTAAATGGAAATGAATGCAATGACCTCAGCTCAGGTCGCAAGAGAGTAGAAGCCCACCAGGTTATGAAACTACCGCAGAAATTAGGCATGTTTGGCAGCACAAGCTTTTGGGAGAGGCCCAAGGATGAGCAAGTTGTGAGGATTTGATTTCATTTCACAGGAGGGTGGTCTTTCCATTTAGGGTCAGCAGCAGGACAGTGCAGTGGGTGTAGAGGTGGAAAGGGAAGCACACAATTTGGCTGACTGTCACGACCTCTGGATAATTGGAGATTTAACTTTCCATGTCTCAACACTCCCTGAATCTTCCCACACAGGCCAAGTCACCAAAAAAATAGATAGAGGGAAATCTTCCTAGTTGAAGGAAGGTACATAATAGGCGTGTTATGACATTCTTCCTTGTCACATGCCGTCACAACAGACACCAGTGATTAAAGTCTGTAATACAAGGTGGGGGGTTCTTGTTCACAACTGAAGCTGTATATAGATAACACGTCAAACTGGAAGTACTTGGAGTGTGTGGGAAGAGGGTGCAGCGAGATTTGGTTAGGCTTGTAAAGAACAGTGAGTTACGTCTGGAGCAAAGGGGCGTGTGCACACGCACACATACTTGGAGCCACAAGTTGTGTTTCTAATGCATCACCACTCCTTTGCAGCAATCATTACGACTCCATCCCATGACCTTTCATGATAAGGCAAGGCAAAAGCAGTGAGGGAAGGAAAAATCAGCTGCACAGCCATAATTGCAGGGTATGTGTGCCTACATCTAAAGTAAAGAGAACGAAAGCTTGTCATGCGGATCAGACGCAACACTCCCCCAAAAGCTCACAGAGGTTTGACAAACAGGTTCAAGATTGGGATGAAAAGAAGGCTTCAGAGCTGTTCTCTTTTGCTGTGCAAAAATTGTAATTCGGTAAGGTGGCTAGTGAGAAGCAATAAACTTTAAAAATGCAGATATAGATGAAGTAAGAGGTGGAATTTTATTTCTGTGAAGAATAAGAGAAAAACGCCCTGGCCAAGCTTGTGAGTTTGCATTTGCAGGAATCGTATAAAGGACTGCCACTTTAAATGTTTTCTCAGGAGAAGTAAATATTTAATGTTATACTTAAATATCCTAAGTAATTACCCCTGTTCCTCTCAAAAAGTGCCCCACAGGGTGTCTCAAGACTGTTTCTTTCTGATAGACAGTAGCTCTGCAGAGAGGCAACTCATGTTGACATCCTGTTTCAGGATCTGCCAGAGAGCTGAAGGGTGGAGCATGATTGCTACAGCAACAGCACGTCCAGCTGCACATGTACGTGCTACCATGAGTTTAAGCAGAGGACATATAGGTAGGCAAAAATACCTGTGGTGATAAATTACGCATGAAAAAATAAGTGGCCTCCTTCCTGCGGATGCTATCAAACCTGCTTTGCCTGTGCCAGGGGCATATCGGGTATTTTAACATGCACAGAAGCAAAAAATTACCAGTTGGATGCATGGTACCTGGCCTTGGTTACTTGCTGAAGTGTGGAACCACTCTTAAAAGACTTCATTGTGCTGTGTCAATGTTTCATGTCACTTGAACTGAAAAAGTGGTATCACTGTTAAGATAGAATTTATAAGCAAGGCATTTCCCAAAAGTACTGATCTGTTTTGCACTGACTCCATTTTTGGGCTGTTTTGTGATTGCATCTTCTCCCTCCTTCTTTCCCTACCAAAGAAATAAAAAAGAAAAATAAACTTCTTGCTGTACAGAACTCTTTGCAAACTGGTTCAGAGTACCAAAGTACAAGAAAACCATCAATGTTAGATGTCACCATGGCTGGAATGATAGAATGAAATCCATATTTTAGAGTATTGCCTGCTTGTCTTCTATCTCCCCATTGGCAGGACATGGCTGTGCCTCAGAAATAGGCTGCCTGTTGGTACCACATGGTTATTTCCTATTCTAAGCACAGTGCTCCCAATATATCTACTTCTCATTCCTCAGTGTGACTTCCTAAGAGTCAAACAAATGATTGCCCCTCAAGAGAATTCCTCTCAAGTTTTCTACTAATTAAGTTCAAAGCTTGCTTGGGCAGGTCTTTCAGAGTTTAATCGTTGCAGTGTAAGAAATGATGCGGTGCAGACAGAATCGTTCAATGCTTATGATGAAGCACACACTATTTTATATCTGTTTTTTGATTTAAAGAGCTCTGAATAATCTAGGATGTGTATAATGTAGGGGGTTTGGGAATTTCACTTTATTCTTTAATAGCAAAATTTCTTCCTTATCCCCCTGGATATGAAGGAGGCATCAATAAATTATCTGCCCTTCCTTAGGTTCACCATCATATTGTCCTGGAGTGACTTCATGGTGTGTATCCCATATTGCCCAGACATTTTCTGTGCTTTTAAAAAAAAAAACTGAGTGCGAGAGGAGAAAAGTCAGATGAACTTTTTCAAAGCAGTTCTGTGCTCCAAGGATACGGTTCTCTCGCTCGGTGTTTTTCTGCAGGGAGTGCAGCAGGAGGAAGCACCCTTCTGGCTCTTCTTTGGCCAGTGTTTCATCTTTTGGCTCTTTTTCTTCGGAGAGAGACAGAGAGTTGAATTTTGGGGGTTTTTTTTCTTCCCCCGGGACTTTTTTTTTCTTCTTCTCTTCTGGACTTGTGCAGAACATCAGAACATCAGAACCTGGTACTGTGAGACCTTACCCC
>VZRR01004117.1:1667-37464 GCA_013398015.1 Oreocharis arfaki | reverse complement strand
CAGCCACAACAAACTGCAACAGTTTCCTAAAAGAATTGCTGTGTAGTCTCTTGGCAGGATTTCTTTGACATACATTTTACTTAACAGAACATAAGATAGTCTGTGCCCTTATAATCCCCTTTCACTCATCCCATTTCCCTCCCCTGAAAGTCTGAGGGGGAGGTTGAGTGATTAGCTCTGTCCTCTCAAAATCTAGGTGTTTAATGTCAATGTTCAGAAGGACTGCCTATCTATATGATTTTCCTTTTGGAGATTATGTAAAATGATGACATGTAGTGACACATATATTCTTTTGCCAGAATATACATAGCAGAGACATAAATACCTAAAGGAAAAGACTGCATGTATATTTACTTCCTTACTCCTGGCATTTCCTGCAGCCTTACTAGATGCTCATTAGTATTTTCTTGAAGAACTAGTTAGACCTGCTGGCTGCAGACTCCCTCAGTCTCTCTGTTACACATCTCTCTGTGGGGCTGAGCTCCCCATGGTTCAGTGCTTATGAAATACAGGTTCTTTGTTCAGTGTTGATGTGAATGAGTCTCTGTGTCTTTTTTAAACTAGTTTTAAATGTTATCATACCTGACAGGTTTCTTTAATAACATTTTTCTTATCCATAATAAAAATTACATTGCAAGCACATAAAAGGTTCTCCAACATCTGCAATATTCACCTTCTATGCTAATTATTCACATTAAAATTATCTGTACAAGTGACTCCCAAAATGGCAGAGCTGGAAGAACGTGAAAAATTCCCAGAGGATACTCATTCTGTCTTCTTCTTTTTCTTTTTTTTTCTACTGTCCATGGCTTGCTTTCCCCTTTCCTGCAGCTTCTAAGTAGAATCTTCTGAGAGAGAACTAAAATTTTCTGCAAACTGTTTAGGCAGATCCCTTGTTTCTAGTTTGGTATTTAGAATAGAAGCTTTTTAGGGAAGAGACCATCTTTTTGGTAATGCATGTGTAATACTCAGTTTTATGAGGTACTTGTCTATGACTGGAAATTTTGGTTCTGATATAAATAGTGAAGAATAATAAGATTTGGACAATGGACACTGAGGGAAATATTGTCAGCTAAGTGATTGGAACAAAGAAATTCCCAGGGGACAGTCAGGAACTTTATGTCTTTAAAAAAACTTAATGTAGACTTATTATTTTTCTCTCTATTATAACACATCTTATTTTGGCAGAGTCTGTACTAACAAGTGGGATGTGATAGCACTCAGGAGAATAGTCATATTTGTGTTGTTCACACCACTTCTGATTAAAATAGCTTCTCCCAGGCATTTGTAAAATCAACCTGCTTCCTATACAAAGTTGCACTTGTATAAGTTTTGACCCTGAAGCTATTTGCCCAAAACTTATCTAGAGAGACAAGATAACTTTTAAAGGACCATGGCCTCTTATTAGTACATTTCCTTGTCGGCCTTCTAGAGCCCCACCCTATCTTCAATTACATTTCTCTTTCCCTGCCCATGTTATGGTTTGGACTTGGACACCACTGCTGGAAACTCCACAAACTGCTTCATATTATGTAGAACCAAAGCACAAAGAAGGTATGGGATTTTTCTTAGATATAAAAGAGGTCTTTAGTGATGCAGAGATGTGAAGATAGCTCTCCTGTGCTTTAACCAGTCGTTAAATTTTATAATGTATAAGATTTATTTCTTTGTAAACCTCTTACTGATATATACTGTGATGAGACCCTTGTGATCCTCAAGTTGGAGCTGACCTTCCTTTCTTTTTTTTTCTTTGTCTTTTTGAAGAAAATACATCAAAGAAAAAGCTTCTGTTGCTAAATCTCTGGTTTATTTGAATGATTTAATACTACATAAAAATAGAATTACTTGGAAATATAGCAAACCCTTATGTGCTGCCATCAAACATTCTGAGCAGGGGGCTTAAAACGCCCATGTTACTTGTCTGCTCTGCTCTTACCCTTGTCCTCCCCTCTGCTTGTGAGATGCAGTTTGGCATTTTTGGTGGTTTCCTTGTTGATAACTACCCCGTCCACTCTGTTCCTAGGAAACTTTTTTTAAATCTCATACCTGATTCTGGCTTTAGAAATGCCCTACCCTTCTATGAGCCATCTGAATGCTGACTTTTTCTAGAGCTGTTGTTTCTGTTTCTTATAAGTTAGTTAGGGGAAAGGGATTTCTCTGCATCCCCAAATGCCAGATATTTCTTTGTGTTCATCCAAGGCAAGTCAAACTTTGGCTTCCCAGCTACCTCCTTTTTAATAAAATAAATGCATCACAGTAACCACACAGTAAACCATGAGCAAAACAAACATCTCCACAACTTTGTCATACATGCTAAGAGATATGTCATATTGAGTATTAATGAATTGCCACCAAATCTAGATCAAGCATAAAAATTGAATTGAACCCTTTTTCCCTAGTGGCATTAGGTCTGGCACATATCTGTAGATGGATAAAATCCTTTATATGCCACCCTTGTTTAGGTTCCTGGGATCCTATAGACATTTATTTTCATTGTTAATTCTGAGAAAATAAATCAAGTCCAATTGCTTCAATGCAGGGCAGTCTAACATACTGTTTTTTAAACTCTCTTCTTCCCTAATCCAACCTGTAAAATAACATTGGCATAAACAGTTTCTTAGTTAAAACATGAAACAGTTCCAATTGCTTAATATCCCGTAATGGAACTGTGAAAACACATATAAAAATAGCTGCAGTTAGTTAATTTTTTTCTCTGAAATTAGGTCCAAAAAAATACTGGTTTATTTTTTTGCAAAGTTTCTGAATAGCAGAAAACATTTTCATACGCCTATTAACAGAATGTTTTGAGACTTCTGTGATGACAAAGTTCTCCTGAAAAGTTGTAAAGTATTTTTTTACTTCTATTCTTGATAGATTGCATTGAGGCTATTGTTGGCAAGCCTATTAATGTACCATTGTGAGTTTCAGGTGAGAACACAGTTCTGTCATAGCACGCTCTGTGCAAACTATAATGACTAAGGCATAGATTTTGTTTTGAACAGATATGTTTAAGACATTCCTTTGAAGAGAAAAGTCATGCCACTGAAACCATGGAAGAGCTCTACTTCTAAAACAATTCTATGTGTAAGAATTACTTTGACAGTACTAGAATAATGTCAGATTAATTCTCTTCTTACAGATGGTTTGTTTTTACAAAAATGTGATTTCACTGATTTCAACAAATACATACCAAATTTGCATCATGGTATGCAAGAAGAGACTCTGACTCATGGTTTATTTTACCTACTTGCCAGTTGATTACAGAGTGCTCGTGTTGACAGGCACCTAAATAGTTACTAGAGGAGCACTGGGTGAATTATATAATAGTTTTTCTTAATATAAGCCAAATATCTCTGGATAGAAAAAGTGGCATTAAGCAAACATAAAGACAGTTCTGGATTTAAGACAAAGAATTTAATTTGGTGTAACAAATTAAAGTTTAACAATGAGTATTGTCTATGTCAAGAGACAAGAAAGAATTGCAATTAAGAATTCACCTCATTATTAACCTCTAGCTATTTTTGGCATAATTTAAACAAATTATTAGGTTTCTTAATTGGAAAGGAGAGAACTTGCATCAGTTTTATCCTTTTCTTGTTACTTTGTGTGTCAGAAAAGAAATCAACTATCATATCAGGCAATAAAACAGCATTGTTGCTGAGAGGATCTAAAAATTTATATCTAAAAACTGAATAAATCACATGTATTGATTAATATCCTAATTATTTTTACTTATACTATAAACACTTTGGATATGAGGAACTAAGACATGAGAGATGATAAATTCTTGAAAGAAAAAGTAAGTGAAACAAATTGCAATTTAGCTGTGAGCTAGGACTGTAAAATAGATTTAAAATCAGTCTTTAGCTGGCTACCTTTCAGACAAACTTAAAACAAAATTCAAAAGATGACTATTTTTAAGACTATATTTATTTTGAAAAAAAATCCCGGAAAAACCAAGAGTGTTTTAATTAAAAGAACTTCTGAAAAATAAAGAAGGAATAATCTGTTTCTGCAGTATGTGAAGATGATTGTAAAGAGGTTGGTGTCTCACAGCAAAATCATATTTCATGGTACCATTTCTATGGCATCATCCTTGCCTTCTGTTACCAACACTGATGACTATTTAATATAATGTTAGGTACATTTTATGAGCTTAAAATACAACTTACTTAGTTCACACAGTCCAGGTTTTGTCTTTTATACAGACTTTTTCGTAGTTTTCCACACCCTGTTAGTTACTTAAATTCAGTTTCTCTTCTAGATCTGAATAAAGCTAAGTAGGTACTGATATAAATGATGATAAAATCTTCAAGTTGCCTGAATATTTATCCAGAAAATTTGTGGATATTATAGCTTTGTGTCTTGTCTGTGCAGCTAGTCAAGCAACTATCTTTTCTGAAGAAACCATCCCAAGTTTAGTGTAGTAGAAAGCCCCCTCATCTCTTTCCCATTCCACCCATATGCTTAACGAATAACAGAGCAACTTGCAGAACAGAAACTTGACAGCTCTGAGCACTGACGTGTTTTTAGGTGTGTGCTCGGAATGAACTTTTTGATGCCTCATTTATTGTAGTCGTTTCTTATTGGTTTTTTATACTTGCTGTGCAGTTTCTATATTTTCTACCTTGTTATACTTTCTTTCTGTCTCGTATTGTCAGCTTGTTTTTTTGATACTTTTCAGTAGAAAGGAAAGCATGAAAATCAGTATCTCCCTCAAGGCCATTAAAGCAAATCATTAGTAGGATAACAGTAAGTTGCCATAGCATCTTTAAATTTGAATTGTTAGAGTCCAGAGCTTGCTGCTTCCTCTCTTCTTTTCCAGCTACACACTCTCCATGCCAGGCTTTATATTTGAGAGCACACTGCTTATTCTGTGGAACACTACTTGCCCTGAAGCAGGGCTGTGCCTGTAGTAGAGGTAAACCATCTTGAGCTTTATCCTATTTATAAAAGTTACCAATGAAGTCACACTGCTTTCAGTGTTTAGGAATGCTGAAACCAGACTGACTCATCAATCCCAAAGTTAAACATTCTAAGGAAGAACAATATTTCAGAAACCAGCACTTGTGAGGTGTAGCAGATCTGATAAGGGAACCAACAAGTGGTTGTACTGATAATTTATCCAAAGGTGCTAAGCTGATGCACCCGGCCTAGAAATGTATGACTGACAGTTGATCACTTTATTCCAGAAAAGCCCAGGCCCGCTTTTCAATGGCAGGGAGCTCTAACACACTCCTCAGAGTGTGTGTGGAGCTTCCTCCCTTGAGTGGGAAAGTCTCTAAAGATTACTCCTTGGGACTGATCAAAAGAGACGTGCCAATGGTCATTGGTATAGGTGAGTAGTATCAAATTCTACACAGTAATAATTTTACTGGCTTTAATATCATTGCTTCGATATTTCTCAATAAACAGTGCACTATACTAATAGTTATAGCTACATACACTATGCAGTAAATACCGCTGATTAAATTCTTTCAGTCTAATTGTTAGCATTATCATAACTTTAAGTAATTAATTAATTTTACTAATATAAATATATTTGGTGTGCAACCCTTGATCCTGGACAGAGTTGTATAAGGGCTCCATTACATCTGTATAAACCTTTAGACATAGACCATTGACTGTGTTTGGGATTAGGGTTGGATCCAGTCACACCTGGGCTCATCTTTGAGAGGGAGTTTTGAAGTCATGTGGCCCTTTCTGAAGCTCTTGACTCAACAAGAGAATCTCCCTGATAAAACTTGTCCAAAGGTACTGTTTTGCTTGCAATAGCTCCCCCAACACTTCCTTAAAAAAGTATTTTAAGGCTAAAGTGACCTTACTCTGTGTAGTAAAAACCAAACTAGAAAACAAAATTGCTCTGCAAGAATGTGATCGTTTTCATCAACATATTAATGAATAATCTCAGGAAAAAGCAAACACAGAATTATAAAGCTTATGTATTGAAATGAATTCTAGTCACCAAAGTCCTAAATCTAAGACATCTAAGGGACTTGGAGGAGAGAAGCAGTTTTTAAAAGACCTTTCTTAAATGAAAAGGCTTGTGAATAGCTTTAGACTTTTGATAACACATGATGTTGTATTCCCACATCATCTCTTCTTTGCGAGACAGAAAACACTGTATGCCCCATCTCCTTGCATTAGGTGTAGCATTTAAAATGCAGTAAAAGTTGCTCTTTCACTCCTATGTACAGTAGACTTTGCAAATATTTGTGTTGCAGCTTAAATTTTATTTTTATGTCCTATTAAATACTTTGGTTATGCTTTGTGTACATAATTTAGGATACAGTAACAACTAATGATGTTTCAAACAAGATTTTTACATTCTGATACCAAATTCTTCTCTTAAATATTCTTAAAAGAAAAATACTGAGAATTCTGAGTCAGGGACTTATAACTAAAATTAACTTATTCTAGTGCTGATAAGCTGCAAAAAGAACAGTAGATCAGGACTGTCATGTCTAAATGTTGAATGGCCAAAGGTCTGGGATGTGGGAAAAAAAAGGTGAATTCTAAGTTTTTTCCTTTCATTTTCTGATCAGCATCCCACAGATGAATCTTTTGTTTAATGAGCAGTAGCTGTTAGAAGGTGCTCAGATATTGTGGTGCTAAAAGTGCTACAACTGTGTAAGCAAAGTGGATATTCAGGTTGATTTTCTTCAGGCACTTTGTGAAAAGAGATAAAAGAAACAGAATGGAAGAGTGTTTTAAGGAAAGTAATTAGAATGAGCAGGTGAAGTGCCTTACAGTTCTGTGAGGAAGTAATTTGAAAAGAGGTGTTGAGATATGAGCAGGTGAAATATTTGAAGGGTCTTACACAGTAACATCAAGTTAGGTCAAATGAAAATGAAAAGTGTGGTATAAAGGATAGCCTTTTGGCCTCAAGAGTAAAGGTTTGGTTTGATGTGCTTAATTAGAAGTAACAGAGGAATGAAGCAAAATAAGGTGGGTGAAGAAATCATTATACAGAGTACTCAGTAAAAGACTTTAAGGAGAACTTCTGAGGCACAGAAAAAAACGTAAATATTCCAGTTGGAGTGATGTAATTTGTATAAGATGCCAAAAGTCCAAATATACTTTAAAGTATGCAGTGTAAAGAAAAAAGATCTATTAGCATCCTTGGAACAGTGTCGGAAAGAGACATCAGAGAATGATGTGCACAGATCATCTACCAGTAACTTGGCAGAATTTTATCGGATTAAGAAAAGGTGTATTGGATGAAGAATACTTCGGGAAAACAAGATCAATCCTGATACAACTGTCCATCCACTTACAGCTGCATGTCAGAAAATCAAAAAAGAATTTAAAGAACTGTGAGAGTTAAATCAGAAATAGTGTGAGAGATTTGAAAGCTCTCAATGGAGTAATGGCTCTTTCTTGTTTCTAAAAGTAGTCATCCTCTAGAAAAAGCAAATTTACATATAGTAGTCTTTTTTTTTTTTTCTCTAATTCATTATTATTTTTCTCTTTCTGTATTGGCGCAATCCTTTCAGGCCTACATCATTATACAATAGGTAGTCATGAGGTTCAGGATTCATCCCCTGTCTTACTCTTTAATTGTTTTTTAATGTTTTTCTCTCTGCCTATGTTATTCGGTCATGGGTATAAAGGGGACGCTTTGCAGACAGACTTTTAAAATATTTAGCTTCCCTTTTCAGTTCATTCCATTACATGTAAATAAGTTGTATTTACAGGTAAATTGTAAATATGGATTGTAAATATTTGTATTTACAGGTTCAGGTCTGTAATTTAGCATACTTTGCTTTAAATGATGCTTATCAATAAAATGAGGATTTTCAATAGTATGTCATAAACAGATTTGTCATTTCATGCTGCAAGAAAAGAAAAAAGACCTGCCACATAAAAATGTTTTTCATGCTGTTGTGTCTGTTGTTTTCATATTCACAAAATGGAAAATTGACCTTACACTGTGCACCACTGAAACAGTAATACCTAGATATATCACAGCTATGCAGCCATGTACTCCTTTAACAGGACAAGAAATAATTTATTGTCTATTTACATCAGCAAGTTGTTAAGTTATTACTGATAACTTAGATAAAGTGTGAAATCATGGCACCACTGAAGTGCTTTGGATGCTTTGCAGACCAAGACTGGGGTTCAGAGTTTGCTTAGCTTCAGTTTGTGTATGATGAAGAAGCAGCTAAAACTTTTTGAAAGCAAGTAGAGACAGGAATGATATTTTCATTTTTGAATCAGGTGTTCTGGGCTTAAAATATTTAGACCAGAAATTGAAGCTTATTAGTTAAAGGAATGTTCTTATGGCCAATAAGATCCTGAAAGAAATATCCTGTTGGGCGGGGTTTGTGATGAGAAAGTGGTACAAAAGATAATGACAGGCTACTTGTATGTCTCTCACATACTTTCAACAAGTACAATGAGCAAAAGAGGAATATCCTTGCTCTGAAATTTGGTCTCTGCTTCTATTCTACTACGGTGATCCCTGTATGATATTCCCAAGAGGGCACGTGAAATACATTAGACATTTTATTTCTCCAGGTTTTGGCTGAAGGGAAAGTAGCAGAACATTATATGAACTAAAGCGTGACCTAGGCAGTTTTAGCATGTATTAGCTCTTCTTCCTAAACTCATTCAGCCACATCGCATTCTCAGTAAGTGATGCTCCCTTAAAAGGCAGATGTCTGGCCGAAAGCAGCAATCCCTTCAGTTTCTGTAGCCCTCTAAGCCTATTCATGTCCCTTGACAGGTGTCTCCTTTTTCCCTGAAGTAACAGAAAGAAAATCACTTTTGCTTCTCTTTGCTTTCCTGAGAATGAGCAGCATCTTGGCTATGTTCAGATTGTCACACTGTATAATCCTTGGTTAAAGCAGAGCAGCCGCTGAATATCCTGGTGTAAGTGGCATAAGAGTCATACTCCAGACGCATCTGTATCTGTCAGTTTACATTAAGTCACAAGGAAGAGAGTGGAGCTATTAAATTCCTTCTGGCCAGTAACAAACAGTTTGACTTCTGTCAAGTTTAAATCATTCATTCATGAATAAAGTTATTTTTCAGATTTGTTTTTCTTTTTTTCCTCCTTTATATTTCTTGCCATAAAATAATTTGTGTTCCTTATTGGTGGTAATGATGAGTGGCTTCTTGTTCTATTCTGCAAGGGACAGACTTCATATCATGGATTTAGCCATGTTCAATTATAGAAATTTTATTTAGTCAATACTTCCTCTACCTACTGTAGAAATAATATTATAAGGGTCTTTTTTGGCCTTCTAAGCTGAGACAACTTCCTGACAGATATTTGTGGGTACTTGGCAAATATAGCTTAAATATGAACCTAGTAAGGGAAAAACAAGGACACAAAATATGGAGCATGGGAAGCTTAATCTAAGACAACACAAATACATTCATCTTTAATTTCCAGTTTATGTAGTAAATTTACGAGCATAATTTTTGTATCATCAAAATGACTGAATTCTATTGCTTTTCAGTCTACACAGAGCTGTGGTCTTCTTTTTTCCTGCAGAAAAGGGACACCATGCAGGAAAGAACCCAGGATCATGGTCAATAGCAAACTGACCATAAGCTAGGAATGCACTATATGGCAGTGAAGGCAGATAGCCTCCTGAGCTCCTTTAGGAAAAGTATTGACAGCAGGTTAAGGCAGGTGATCCTGTCCTCTCCATCCTGCCCTGATGAGACACGTCTATGTGGCTTTTACGGGCTTGAAGCATGATGCAAGATCTGGAAGTGCTCAGAGTAGAGAAGACTCAGGCACTTATCTATGTGTATAAATATTTGATAGGAGGGAACAAAGATGGACTCGCTTCTCACAGGTAATGGACATAAACTGGAATACAGAATACTGTGGCTAAACAGAAGAAAACGCTTCTTTCTTTCTTTCTTTTTTTTCTTTTCTTTCTCCAATGGGCGAGTACTGGAACAGATGGTCCAGAGAGGCTGGGGAGTCTTCATTCTTGGAGATACACAGGACTTGACACATGCAGCGAATATTGCAATCTCAATGACCCGAGTGTTGGACTGAGGATTTGTTGGACTGAGGTGCCCACAAACTCTATCATTCCCCCTCCTCAACAGGACAGGGGAGGAAAATACAGTGGAAAGTTTGTGGGTCAAGATAAGACAGAGAGGAAATTCAGCAATAAGTGTCATAAATGAAACAGACTTTACTTGGGGTAGTTAATTTTCTTCAAATGAATCAGAGTAGAATAATGAGAAGTAAGAACAATCTAAAAATACCTTTGTTCCAGTCATTCTTTCTAACTTCTCCACCTCGAGGGGTGCAGGAGTATGCAGACTGGGGGTTATAGTCAACTTACAGGACTTCATCTCTACTCCTCTTCCTCTCCGCTGTTGTGGGGTTCCACTTATGGGAAACAGGTATTCATGAGCTTCTCCAGTATGTTCTCACAGGCTCTAATTCCTCAAGAATTTTTTCAACACAGGTCATTCAAGAATGGACTGCTGTAGTGCGAGTCCCTTATGGGACCACAGATCCTGCCAGCACACCTATTCCTACACAGCCTCCTCTCCACAGGATGCACTGCCTGCAGAGATCATGCTCCAGCTTGAGCTCTCCATAAGCTGCAGTTTCCTTTGGATCATACACACCTGCACAGCCTTCATGGACTGCAAGTGGATTTCTATTCTGCCATGGATCTCCATGAGCTGCAGGGGCACAGCTGCCTCAACAAAGTCTTTCTCAGTCTTTCTTTACACCACATCCCCCTCCTTCTGCACTGACCTTGGTGTCTGCAGAGATGTTTCTCTCACATATGTTCACTGCTCTCTCTCATAGTTGCTGTTGCAGTGGTTTTCACCCTGTTAAATGTGTTATCACCAACTGCCAGGACTACTTATTAGCACACCCTTGGCCAGCCACAGGTTGGTCCTGGAGTTAGTCAGCTCTGACATGGGAGAAGCTTCTGGTGTCTCCTCACAAAGTCATCATTGCAGCCCTACACACATCCCTGCTACCATACCCCTTCCACATAAACAAAGTACAATTTAATTCTAAGATCCTGTAAGTACTTGAAAAATACCAAGGTTCAGCATATGTGCATATCCTTATCTATTTCAANCATAAACAAAGTACAATTTAATTCTAAGATCCTGTAAGTACTTGAAAAATACCAAGGTTCAGCATATGTGCATATCCTTATCTATTTCAAAAAGCAAAACCACCACCCCCCCCAAAGGGGTTGTACATTTTTGAAAGGTAAAACAATCATTTGTGGAGTACTTTAAATTAAAAAGTTATTATTGTATGTTTAGAAATTATTTAATAAATATCTTTAGCTATAGAGAACAGGATGCTGTATAAATTAAGCAAGTAACAGTGAGCTTACTTCAAAAGCTAGTTTCAGACCTTAACCTGCATGTATATTTGCATCAACCTCTGCAGTAACCTTTTTCAGAAAAGAGTAATTTTCAGTGTTAGTTCCAAGGTTTGTTTCTTAGAGCTCAATCAGCCTGATACCCTGATCCAAACCTGTGGCTCCAAGACCGTTGGCTCTTTGACTTGAAGTTTGTCAGTAAATGGACATGTACACCTTTGGGGAAGATACAGACAATGTGATCCTTCTCAGCAGCCAGTGCCAGGCACATGTGCCTGCAGTGCCACAGCAGCTGTCAGCACTGAACCCCTCACTCACCTCGTAGACTAAGAATCACAGAGCAGTTAGGGTTGGAAGGGACCTTTGGAAATCACCTACTCCAACCCGCCTGCCCATTCATGCCAGTTCTCTGATAGCTGATTTTCAGGCAGCATGTGTCATTCTTACCCCAGTGGCTGGAGATTAAAGATTCCTGCTTATTCCAGTAGCAGACACCAGGCTGGGTGTGCCTACAGCCCCTGCGTGCCTCTGACTCTAGTCTGGCTCCAGTAGTTGGTACCAAATTTCACTCACACACACAAGTCTTGTGGTCACTTAGTCCACAAATTCTTATAGAATAGAGAGTAAGACTACACTGAGAGATAGTTAAGAAAGTATTCATTGAGAAGAAAGAAAAGAGTTAATGTGGAGATATAAAAAGATAGGACAGACTGTGCTGATCAGTCCCAGGGTTCAGCCAAACAGCTATATGAATGAACCCTGTATTACAGTTTACCCACTTGGATACCTTTCTCTCTACCCTCTGATTTGTTCATACCTGCTTCTCCTACCCCTCAGCCATTTGCTTGGTCCCTCAGATCCCCCATCCTCAGGTTTACCCTTCATCAGTAGCAAAGCCCTGGTTTGCCTGCAGTTTCTTGGTAGCTCATCAGTAAATGCAGCTGACCAGGTTTATTTCTCATTATTGTCCTCGCTAATGCTAATGGGTCAGGATTTATGTCTCTGGATGTTGTCTCTCTCTGTTTTCTTATGATACAGATTTGAATAGATTCTAAGTCATATGGTCATATTGAAAAATGAAAATTCTCACACTTCACATATCTTTACCAATTAGTATGGCTGTCCAGGTTTGTTCTCATCACTACCTCCCTTCTGAGGTTGTCTGAGATGGCCGTTCTCCAGATGTCCCCATCTGAAATTCAGCCAGGATGAATACCAGTATCAGTAGTATAGTATAGCACTGAAGTCAATAGCTGTCTTCACAGGTTCACATTTTCCCATGTCCTAGGTAAATTAGTCTTCATGAGTCTTTCTCCTTTTCTTATCTTTAGGCTTAGCTTGGGCTACTTGCAATTTGACCATACTGACTTTACGGTATTCAGTTTTTTCTGTTGTGATTTTTGTTGTTTTTGTTGTTCATTTGTTTAGGGTTTGAGGTTTTTTTTCAGAACACTGAAGACTGATTTTATAAAATCTTCCTGTACGGACATCTTCCTGCACTGCAGCTGTTCCTGCATGATCCTGGTAGTCTTCATGGAAGTCTGCTTTGGTCTCAGTGGTGTGTTATCAGTTATTGGCATTCAAGACAAACTAGTCATGCCTGGAAACTGCTCTGGGCTGTCAGTGACATCTCTTTCAGTGTCAGACTTGAAATAGATTGAATGTAATGAATAGCATGTTGCAATGGAGAGATAGAGACTCTTTAGGAAGGCCAAAAGGTGAATACAGGGAAGGGGAGATGCACTTTATATGAGAGCAGTACGGAGCTCTGCCTAGGAATGGATGAGGAGACAAAGCAGAATTTACGGTTTAGGATTAAAGAGAGGACAGGTAAAGGTGGCATTATAGTGGGTGTCTGCTGTAGGACACATGACCAAGAAGAAAACACAGATTATACTCTCTATAGACATATAGGAACAGCTTCATGTCTGCAGTCCCTGGTACTCGTGGGGGAGTTTGAACACCCCAGTGTCTAGTAGAGGGACAATACAGTGGGACACAGGAAACCCGGGAGCACCTTCAGGATAACCTTTATTGAGAGGCACAAGAAGAGGTAGTCTGTGGCTCCTCATAATCACTAACAAGATTCATCTGGGGTAAGAAGATCAAAGAAAGCCTTTGCTGCAATGACCATGAGATGCTGGAATTCAGGATTCTTGGCGCACTGAGGAAGGTGAAAAGTAAGCTCATGCCCCAGAAACTTCAGAAAAGGCTTATGAGATAAGTCTCTGAAGGGAAGACCGGCCCCAGAATGCTAGTTGGTATTCAAAACTCTGTTCCTTCAAGCTCAAGAGACTACCATTCCAATGAACATGAAGTTAGGCAAAAATACCCGGAAGATAGTATAGATGAACAAAGAGGTCCTAAACAAACTCAGACAAAAAAAAGGAAGAAAACGAGGGGTGAAAGCAAGGTTGGGTGACCTGAGAGGAATGCAGGAACATTTTTCAAGCAACCACGAATAAAGTTAGGAAAGCTAATGCCTAAATGAAATTGTACCTGGCCATGTACATCAAAGACAACAAAAATGGGTTCTACAAGTATGCAGGCAATAAAAGAAAGGTGGAAAAATGTGGACCCATTGTTCAATGATAAAGGGGACCTGGATACACAAGACATGGAAAAGTCTGAGGTACTGAACATCATGTGTCAATATCTTTCCTCAGAGTCTGGAGGAAAGCCTGGAACGAAGATGCACCCTTTGTGGGTAAGGTTCAGGTCAGGTAATATTTAAGCAAAATGGACATACATAAATGCATGGGCCACCATGGGTTGCACCTATGAGTGCTGAGGGAATTGCCTGGAATTGAGAGGCCACACTTTATAGTCTTTAATCACTCATGGCAATCTTGGCACTGATATAAGTGCCTGAAAACTGGAGGAAAGCAAACGTATCTGCTATCTTGAAGAAGAGCAAGAAGGAGGACCCAGGGAGTAACATACCAATCAGCTTTACCTCAGTTTCTGGGAAGATGATGGAACAACTAGACATGGGAAAAATTTCTAGGTGAATAACAAGAAAATGACCAAGAGTACTTAGCACAGATTGAAGGGGAAATCAGTCTGGACCAATCTGATAAACAGCAATGATAAAATGCCTGGCCTGGTAGACGAGGGGAAGAGAGCAGGTGTTATTGTATACCTGGGCTTCAGTAAGGCCTTTGACATTGTCTCCTGTAAGATCCTCATAGACAAACTCTTTTTGTACGGGCTGGATAATCAGATAGTGAAGTAAGATGAAAACTTGCTAATGGCTGGGCCTATAACAAAGTCTAGTTGGAGGCCAGAAATCAGTGGTGTATATCAGAGATCAATACCAGGTCTAATATTATTTAAAAACTTTACTAATGATCTACATGATGGGGCAGACTATACTGTCAGTAAGTGAGTGGCTGATAGGGTCGTGCTGACATCCAGAGGGACTACAACAAGCTGGAGGTATGTGCTTTCTGGAACCTCATGGTGCTCAACAAGGGAAAGTGCAAAGTCCTGCACCTGAGGATGGTGTTTTGTATTATCAGATGGTTCTCTGGGGCCCACTGATGTGGAAAGAAGCTTGGCATAAAGGATCATCAGGGACCTGGTGGACACCAAGTCAAATAGAAGGCTAACGATGTCTTGAGATACATAAGGGAAAGTATTAACAGCATGTTAAGGGCGGGGATCCTCTTTATTCAGCACTGTTTAGCCTATACCAAGAGTTATGTGATGAGTTCTGCACTGAGCTTCTGGAGACTGGCCAGTGAAGGACCACAAAAGTGATGGACTTGAGCACTCTGAAGAAAAGTCTGAGCGAGCTAGAACTGCTTAACCTGGAGAAGAGAAGCCTTCGGTGGGATTTTGTTAATGTGCATAAATACCTGAAATGAGAGTGTAAAGCCAGACTGCTTTAAGTTTCCTGCTGACAGGATGAGAGGCAATTGGCACAAACTGTAACACAGGGAGTTCCCTCTGAAACTGAGAAATTCCTTTCGCAGTGAGGGTTGACTGAGCACTGAGCACAGATTGCCCAGAAAGGTTGTAGTCTCTTTCCTTGGAGAAAACCAAAAATTGTGGGCCTGGGCAACTGGCTCTGGGTAGCCCTGCTTGAACAGAGATATTAGACCAGATGACTGTCAGAGGTCAACCATTCTGTGATTCCGTGACAATGCCAATAGTTCCATATGGCTGTGGCAGGATGTCCCCCCTCTCTCATGGCTGGGGTATTTGGAAGGAATAACTCAGCCAGACTGATAGGCCCAGGAAGCCAGACAGCCCTGCAGGAAGGCACCCCCAGGCTCCTGAGAGTCTGAGACCAGGGCCCAGCACACATCCTGCTAGAACAGATGTGGAAAGAGATAAAGAAAATGAATATGCCTGACCAGAAGACACAGTTTTTTACATCTATAAAAGACCACATAAATTAACACACAGCAGACGTCTCTTACATCCTCCTTGAGGACGTGCAAGATTTTTCCTTGGAGCTGGACGCAGCTTCAAGTCACTTTTCCGGGGATTGAGGGAGAGGATTTTTTTAATGTGTACTCCATCAAGAATCAGATGGTAAGAAACATTGAATCCTAAGTTATACTATTTCTTAGCTAGCTGTTATTTTAATGGTACCTTTTATTCCACGTGTATATTAATATTCCCTTTTGGTTTTTGTTCCTGTGTAGAAATTGTCTGTTTTAAGTCTTGTATCTGTAAGTTTTGTGTCTATTAAATAAATAATTCATTTTATAATAGACTGGATTAGCCATCATTAAAGACCCTGCAAATCAGAGTGAATTTTGGAGTGCTGGCCACTCCAATACAGTGACTGCCTGCTGCCAGAGGCCTGGGCAACCTACAGGAGCTGATTCAAACTTGCATCATCCATTCATAACAATGGTGTCTCATTGTGATTACTGGGAGATGTAATCAGCATTCAGCTCATGCACATGAGACTTGTCTCCTAAAGCATGCTTCTTGATACATAGTGATATAATTTGTTTTATTTTGTTATTGTATGCTGGCTCCACGCAGCCAAACACTACATATGTCTTCTTCTTTTCGGTTTATTAATACTATGCCCACACGTAGGCTGTCAGTGAGCTCATGAGCTTGGCACAAGAACTGGTCTCCACTGGGATGTGTGATGAGAAATCTCTTTTTGATTCACAGACTCGCTGGGGTTGGAAAAGACCTCTAAGACAATAAAGTCCGACTGTTAACCCAGCACTGTCATGTTCACTGGTAAACCATATTCTAAACTGCCACAACTACACATTTTTTTAACAGCTCCAGGAATGGTGATTCTGCTTTCTTGGACAGCCTGTGGCAATGCCTGGCCACCTTTTCACTGAAAAACATTTTTCTGAGAACCAGTCTAAACCTTCCTTGGTGAAACTTGAATCCATTTACTCTTGACCTGTTGCTTGTTACCTTTGAGAAGAGTATAAAAGACTCTTCTCAGACATAGAGTCATAGGGTTGGAAGGTACCTTAAAGATTGTTTTGTCCCAAAACCCTTGCCATGGGCAGGCTGGCCCACTAGGTCAGGTCCAGGCTCTTCCGGCCTGGCTTTCAACACTGCCATGGTTGGGGTGTCCACAACCTCCCTTGGCAACCTGTTTCTGTGCCTACCCACCCTCACAGTGAAGAATTTCTTTTTAATATCTAGCCTAAATTTCTCCGCTTTCAGTTTTTACCTGTTGCTCCTTGTTCCATCATTATAGCTCCTGATGAAGAGCCGCTCTCCAAGTTCCCCGTAGGCCCCTTCCAGATACTGGAAGGTTGCTCTGAAGTCTCCATGCACATTCTCTTCTCCAGCCTGAATAGCCCCAACTTCCTCACCCTGTCTGCAGAAGGAGGGTGCTCCAGTCTCTTTATCAAATTCATGGCCCTCCTCTAAGCTTGCTCCAACAGCTCCATGTCCTCCTTATGTTGGGGTCACCAGAACTGTACAGACTCAGTGGGATCTCACAAGAACACTTCTTGTAGCTTTTAGTCTTCCTCAGTTTGCCTAGTCCTTGTAATTTTTTCTCAGCCTTTAAATCTGTAGGCTGGCATCCTTTGGCCCCTCTTGCCATAAATTCAATCCCAAATTATTTTGCAATGAAGCAGGATTGCAAAGTCGTCATGTTTTCCTAGAGTTTAAAGGACTGAAATTTTCCAGATTCACCCTTTCCAGGAACTGTAGGGAAAAATGTTCATCCAAATGACAGGTGACAGCATTTTATAACAGTACTTCTTAATTTGTAAGGCTAAAGGTCAGCATGCTATTCTCAGTCTGTAGCCCTATGAAATACTGGAGTAACCTCAACTGATACTCAACTGATTTAGTTCTCAACTTGCTGCTTATCTAAAGTGCTAGAATCTGGTTTTCTATTTGATCTAGTCCTCAGAATTTTAAAAATAAGTTGCCCTGAAGGGGTAAGTAGAAACTGTAATCAGGTACAAGAGGACTTAGTATCATACTTGCACTCTTTCACACAGTGACTAATTCTATTTCAGTGTCCTACTAAATTTCCACAGTAAAATCATGACATTTTTTATTGTGTAGAAAAAAACAGTAATTAAGTCACACTCTTCTCAACAGTGTGACTTACTCATCTCTCAGTAAATCAGCCACCTGAAGTAAAACTTTCCTGGAGAAGCTTACAAGAAAAAATGAGAGAAAGGAAATAAGAGAGCCTATGTATTCCTTATCCTCCAGTTGCTTATGAGCCATAAGACTTCCACTGGAGTATCCATATATTGCATAGCTGCACATGGTGGAACATCCTCCACGGCAAAATTACTTATATTTGAAACGGGAAGCTGTAGTTAAGAAGTGTGAGGAGAGTGGTAGTTGAAGAGATATTAAAGCTAGTTATATCCTATTCCTCAGTAGATCAATAGAACATATGGTAACTTTGTACATTTTGCATGCTGTGAGTGCCTGAAGCCATAGCAACATCCACCTCATGCTGGAGATCTATTTCTATCTCCCCCTGCTATTTTATCTTCCCTGAAAACTGTCATCTCAGTGTCCAGAATCCGCACCTTAGGAAATGGGAATACTAGCTCTTTGGAGAGTATTGACCTCTTTTTATACATCTCTCATGGTGATATATAATTTCGCCAAAATAATCAGACAAACTGCAATGGCCCAGGCACCAAACTGCTCCTGTTATATTTGGACAATGTAAAGTCAAGAATACTTACAGAGTATTTGCAGAACATAACTGATCTATGATTAGGAACCACAATTCACCAAGAGTGAACTCAGAAATAAGCGAAATGTGATCCCTAGCAATTACAGCTGATAGTGATTTAGTCGCAAGCAGTCAGCTGACAAGACAGGTTTGGTACCTTAAATTGTTGGTGATTAAATGGAAAACATTGAAAGAGGCTGACTTTCCACCTGGAATAAATAAGTACTCTTAAGTTGAGAAAGGTATTCTCAAATATAAAATCTTGCATCCTTTTCATTCCACCTCTCTGATTTAAAGCAAGGATACATCAGTTATCTTTGAAAATCATCAGGTTTTTTCTTTATTGAAGTGTTCATGGAGTTGATTAATAATGCTCTTCTGAGGGTCTACAGAGTTCATGACTGCATTTCCATTTATTTTACTGTGTTTTAGTATATTTCTATGTTTTAGAAGATTTCCAAGGGGTATAGAGGGACTTATTCTTTGCTGAGATCAGTATAAGGATCAAATACAAGATCTGAAGAGTTGTGAATTTCCATGTTGTTTTTGTGATGCACGTTTAGAACAAAGAGGTACTTATCAGTGTAGTTAAAAATTACACATTTTTTAGGAAGCTGCCTGTTGTCACTACACACTGATAAATACGTTTTTGGCATGGTTGGAGGTCCTAACATCCTGCATCAAATTGACATTAATTTCTGAGCATTTCGAAAGCAAAATGGAATGAATTTCCTTTGATGTTCATTTTTTGGTATCTAAGTGGTAGACTTCACATCAATTGCCAAACCCCTAATATTACCCTTGCCAACCCTTTCTGGGGTGAAACTTGATGTTAAACCAAAAATGAATGAATGAAAGTATTTCAAATAC
The DNA here is from genome assembly GCA_013398015.1 of Oreocharis arfaki. Lineage (NCBI taxonomy): Eukaryota > Metazoa > Chordata > Aves > Passeriformes > Paramythiidae > Oreocharis > Oreocharis arfaki. Next base: position 18,102 of record VZRR01004117.1, on the reverse strand, counting down.
ATGCTCATCTTAAATTGTATTTTATCAAAACACCACTTTCCCTTTTGAACTGAAATGATTTGAACTACATTATGTTGATGGTCTGTATTAATTGTTGTTTCCTCAAATGCATTGTTTTGGAATCTTTTCTAATACCTTAGAAATGTGTGTACATTAGAAATCTATGTACAAGTAATAATTTTCACACAGAAACTAGAAGTAGTTGGAAGTTCATTTCCTTTAAAAGATGTTAATCTGTCACAGCTGAACCTAACTGTTAAACAATGAGATAAAAAGGGCATAACAGTCCTAGATATTTTTTTGCCTTTTTTTTTTCTTCAGATGCATTAGCCAAGTGTTGTGGATGAAAAAAAAAATCTTACATGATAAAAATTGCAGCTGATGTCTATTAAGTGTGCTTTAAAAGGCTTCTGAATTAACAAGTACACAGGCTTCAAGATATTCAAAGTTCTACTTGTATGAACAATTTTAGTCAAGGTAATGGCATTGTAACCATGCTGTGACTGGAAGAGACCTTACAGATCATCTAGTTCCAACCACTCTGTCATGGGCAGTGACAGCTTCTACTAGACCAGGTTGCTGAAAGTCTCATCCAGCCTGACCCTGAACATTTCTAGGGATGGAGCATTCATTGCTTCTCTGGGCAACCCAGCACTGAGAAGTTAAAACCAGATATTGTTATTTTCCATTGTACTGGAGTAAAATTGTCAAAGTGCAAAATAAGAAAAGCTGGGAATTGGAAAATTTGTTTCATTGGAGGACTTTTCTGTAACAGTTTCTGTGCTTTTTAAAAATAATTTAGATAACTAGTTGATTTATGCACTCATTATTTTTATTTGTAAATTCATATAATATTATTTACTGTAAGAAAAAAAAAGTAGTTCATATGGAAAATTTACAACCACTGTCTTTTCTCACAGGTCTTTTTTATTTCCTTTGCTTTCTCTTTTATATATTGAAGCAGTGATTTTCATAACCTTCCTCATTTCCAAAATATTTTCTTTCTCAGCATGATAGAAGTATGGATTTTTCTTTGCCCTTTTTTTGGGAAACCTTCACATTTTTAAAGTACCTTGTCTGAAATTTTTACCCAAAATTATCTTCATTTTGCTGTAGGCATCCATGAGACTCCTGGAGTGGTATCTGCTATCTACAGGCACCTAAAGTGTCCTGGAGGATAACTTATTAAGACAGGCAATAGACAGCCCTGCTGGGTTGAATGCGTTACTGGACCTGATGGTCATCAACACAAGTGAGCTAATCAGTGACATCGAGATTAGAGGCGGCCTCAGCTACAGTGATCATGTGCTGGTAGTCCTGAGTTGGCAGTCCTGATAGATATGGGTCAGGTGAAGAGTAAAGTCTGGACCTGGAACCTTGGAAAGCAAACTTCCAGCTGTTCAAGGAGTTAGTTAATGGGACTCCCTGGGCAGCTGCCATCAGGGACAAGGGAGCAGAACCAAACTGGCATATGTTTAAGGACACTTTCCACAGGCTATAAGACACTTTCTCCCCAAGTGCAAGAAATTGGACAAGGAAAAGAAGAGACTGGCATGGCAGAGTTAGGATCTGCTGGTCAAGCTCTAGGTCAAGGGGCTCAGTGCACAGGCAATGGAAGCAGGGGCAAGTATGCTGGAAAGAGTATAGGAATGCTGGTCTCATTGTGTAGGGATGAAGTGAGGAAGGCCAAGGTGCAGCTGGGCCTGAACTTGGCAAGGCAAACAAAGAATAAGAAAGACTTTACAGATGTGTCAGCCAGAAAAAAAAAGGTCAGAGAAAGGGTACCAGTCCTGATAAGCAAGACTGACAAACTAGTAAAAATGGATATGAAGAAGTCTGAGGTTCTCAACAACTTTTTTTCTTCTGTCTTAAATGGCAAACTCTCTTCCCACAACTCTCAAGTCGATGGACAAGAGAACAGGGGCTGGTGGAACAAAGTCACTTCCAATGTAAGAGAGGAGCAGTCTCGTGATGACTTAAGAAACCTGGACATACAAAAGTCTGTAGGACCAGATGAGATGCATCCCATCTTCCTAAGGGAATTGGCTGATGTTCTTGCCAAGCCATTCTCCACGAAATTTGAGAAGTCATGGCAGTCAGGTGTCTGAAAAAAGGGAAAGGTTGTACTCATCTTTAAAAGGAGTAAACCTTCCTTGGTTTTTGACCTGTCAGCCTCACCCCTGTGTCTGGGAAAATCATAGGACAGATCCTCTCTTTTTTGAGACACACTGGGGACAGGGAGGTCATTCAAGACAGCTGGCATGACTTCACCAAGGGCAAGTCCTACCTAACCAACCTAATGGCTTTCTGCAATGGAGTGACAACGTCAGTGAACAAAGGAAGAACTATGGATGTCATTTACTGGGATTTCTATGAGGCCTTTGACATGATCCTATACATCATCCTCTTCTCTAAATTGGAGAGATATGAATTTAATAGGTTGACTGTTCAGCAGATGAGGAATTGGCTGGATGGTTGTATCCAGAAGGTAGTGGTCAATGGCTCAATGTACACAGAGAGAATAGTAACCAGTGGTGTCCCTTAGGGATCCATACTGGGGCCAGTACTCTTTAATTTTTCACTAGTGACGTAGACAGTGGGATCAAGTGCATCCTCAGCACGTTTGCAGACTGCACCGAACTGTGGTGCTCCTGACACACCTGAAAGATGAGATGCCATCAAGGGGGACTTGGAAAAGCTTGAGAATTGAGCCCATGGGAACATCATAAAGTTCGACAAGGCTAAGTGCAAGATCCTGCCCCTGGTTTGGGGAAACACCAGGTATCAATATGGGCTAGGGATGAAGGGATTGAAAGCAGCCCTACCAAGAAGGGCTTTGGGATACTAGTCAATGAAAAGCTGGACGTGATAGCGTGCACTTGCATCCTGGGCTTCATGAAAATAAGCGTGACCAGCAAGTTGAGGAAAGTGATTCTCCTTTTTTACTCTTCTTTGATGAGATTGCACCTAGACTATTGTAGCCAGCTCTGGGATTCTCAGTGAAAGAGAATCCTGTTGGAGCAGGTCCAGCAGAGGACTGCAAAACTGTTTAGAGGGACGGAACTTCCTTCTTGCAAAGAAAAGCAGAGAGTTGGGGTTGTTCAGCTGCAAGAAGAGAAAACACTGGGGAGATCATATTATATTTATATCATAAATATATAAATACAATATTTCAATATTTAAAGGGGGCCTCAACAAGGAAGGGAACAAACTTCTTAGCAGGGCATGTTACTACAGGGCAAAGGATAACGGTTTTAAACTAAAAGAGGGTTGAGTTAGATTAGATATAAGGAAGACGTTTTTTACAATAAGGGGGGTAAAACACTGGCACTGGTTGCTCAGAGAGGTAAACATCTCATCCTTGGAGACATTCAAGGTCAAATTGGCCAGGGCTCTGAGCACCCTGATTTATTTGAAGATGTCCTTGCCCATGGCAGGGGTTTGGATGAGATGACCTTTAAAGGTCTCTTCCAACCTGAACTATTCTTTGATCCTATGAAAAACACATTTTTCAGACACAACATTCATTGTAATATTTACTTATGACAGTTTTAGGTCATGCTTGCCATATTGTTGTCATAGCATTTTTTGTTTCTAACATTTCTACATACCCAGTATCTTTATCATAATTAGGCAAGAAATCCAAGTAAATAGATGTGAGAACTGGAATTAAGAGATGTAAAAGACAATAATTTTCTTAACAATATTATTTATGTCTTCTTCTTGTCTAGAAAATAAATAACACCAATGAGATATTATTCAATATCATAGTACTACTACTAGCAACAAGGTCTTCACCAATGCATCATACTGTGATATTTTTTCTATTAAGTACAGTCTAGGAAATGTTGGTTTTAAAGGTAGCCTTTTCAGTCATCTCTTGTGTTGTGTGAAGTCACTATATTCCTAATATTAAATTATGGCTGCAGTTTACAATAATTTAAAAGCTGCTTGTATTAAAGGAAATCTATCTGTTAATATTTTATTTAGAATAAACAATATTTCCTTTGTCATACGGAGATTTTGAAGGTCAATTAAGTTGTTAAATCATTCAAAGTAATAGTATTATTATATGTATGAAAGTATGAAGTATAGGAAAAATATCTTTATGAAAATTTGCAATAATCAATCAGCTTCACAAAACTGTAGTGGAAGGTAAAATATAGATGTTATAATCAACCTGTTCAATTGTCCTGGGGCAATATGCCCATTTAGTGATGTGTGAAATGTATAGTGGCTCAGACATCTGTATTGCTCATAGTAAAATGTGGAGAGCTTGTGTAGAATGTAGTTTCAAAGGCATTAGTAATTCTGTAGCTTAATTTGAAAGAAGAAAGTTGTCTTGCTAAGTTCTAATTTTTTAACGTGAAATTGGAACTACTGTCACCTTACAATATAAAGCAAAGCCACCAGAGTAATCTATCTGATTTTCTCACTTACTTATTGAGGGAATAATTACAGGTGTTTTTTTCCATATTAGCTGAAAAGTTAAGTATAGATACATCATACTCATATAGTATTATTACATTTCTCCAGTACAATGCTTTTTATTTCATGTTATCAAAGGGGTTTTTATTTTTATTTTGTCTGAAAGAGAGTGACATGGTGAAAAGTTAAATGAGCTAGCTTGCTCAATTTCTCTGAGTCAGTGATACAGCATTGTCTCTCAGAAGAGGGGATTTATGGATTCTTAAAAATCAGCAGCTGAAGAAAGGCAAGATGTGGTCTTGGTTGACTGAGGCTGTCTTAGACAATGATAACTGTTCTCCAAAGTACAGGGGAAACAGCTGAAAGTGGGTATGAAGTTCAGAGAGGCAGAAGAGGAGTCAGACCTCATAATCTGTGTGAGTATAAACCAGGAGATAAATGGAGTGTGCTAGGGCAGATGCTACTGTCACCTTGTGAAGAGGAGAAGGAGAAGAAGCAGGAGGAGGTACATTTGGGAGAGAGGAGTGTTTTTAGCTAGAGGGCAGAGATGCGTGTGATGAAAACCGTGGAGTTGTGCATGTTGACAGAAAATATTGTATTTCTATGTGAATTACTGAAAACTTACTCTTTAGGGCATCAAACCTACAGAAAAATTTACCACAAGTATTTTTCATTGTGATGTCATGAAACATATTCTGAGGAACCCAATCACTTTAATCTATTGATGCATACAACAGTTCCTATCAATACTTAGGATAGGATCTTAAGTATAATGCAATACAAAGTATGGTACAATACAATAAAAAGTCTTAATAAATGTTTGGTTTTAGAAGATGTAAATTTACCCCCTTGTTTATTCCTTTGCAGCTGCTCTTACGTAGAAAATCTATTAGGCACAGGAATATCTAAATCCATGTAACTGGGAAAAAATATAAAAAGAGAGAAACCCAAAATCTTTAAGGAATTTAACCCCAAATTTCTAAAAGGTTTAATCTATTTAACTTCACGAACTTAAAGCTATTTAAATAATTTCTCAAGTGAAGTGATTATCTTTTTTGTTGCTTCTAACTTAAAATTCCTGTATCTTATACTAATGCTCTAATGTTAGAGATGAGAAATCAATTTGTCATTTTTTTGCTAAAAAAACCCCAGTAATCCAATCTAGATCTATTGGTGGATAGATCTATGAGAATCTGTTGGGGGTTTTTTTGACTCTTTAAATGGCATTTATAGAGAGATTTGATAGTGTTGACTGAACTTCCATTAGTATCAGGTAGAATGCAGTACTTACGTCTCTATACCTATCTCCAAAATCTTTTGACAGAAGATAGATCAAATTCTTAAGTGACTGCAGGGATTAAATAAACATTTGTTTCAGTGGTTTACATTGTATCCTATGTTTATGGTTCCTGTGAGATGGTTGCTCTTCGTTAATGATTTGAATTCTAACTCTTTACATCTCTACCACTGCAATATCTCGATACCGAGTACTGCACTGGTTGTATAGGAATACTTAACATGTATTGAATGTTCACCCCTGGCAATTTAGAGATATCACTTTCTATGAACCGGAAACCGTTAAATCCTAGTTCATCAAATACTTTCTCAGGTGAATTTTCTGAGCTTTTATTTGAGAAAGTCCCAAACTTTAAACTGTGATTTGTGAAAAGTGCACAAGCAGATTCTAAGTTACGATTTTATTTGAAAAAGCATCCCAGAATGAAAATAATAAATTAAATACAAAATACTAAATTAATTGTAATGCTGAAAAAACACTCAAGAGTTGGGTGATAGAGAAAAAAATATGAGCTTGCAGTATTAGCAGGAGGAGACATGTCCCAATTGAAACGAGTTATAGATATAGGTTTTCTAAGGAGGACTGCTGTCCAGTAGGACCTGAACTCTGACCCTTTTTAGACATAGATACCAACAGTAGCATTTTATAGAAGTACAATAAGAACACTTATTTACAGTTTCAGCCATAAGCAAATGGTTTGTGATCAATACTCATGCTAACAGAATCAAGAGATTGTCACAAGGCAAATAAGCCTTAATTTCTTCCCTGGAATGATTCAGAAAAATATGCTCATAAAAATAAAAAAAGCAGAGATGGTTTACAACATATAAAAGTCTGCATTTTTTTTTGAAAGCCAGGATTTTTTTATTTATTGGTGGATACCTTATTAATTAGCAAAGGGAAAGTTTGTAGTATCTCTATCACATGAAACTCTTGACTATATATTCTCCCTTGCTAGGTAGAAGAATAAGAACATGGTGTATGTCTTAACATACACTAAAAATAGGAAGATGACAATGTGATTTGATTGTTGCTATTGAAATTTTCAATAGCAGTTGAAGAAGTTTCCCGGTATATTTCAGCATTTTGGAGTCCCCTTGGAGACTAAAATGAATCTAAGTCCGGTATTTTAACATACCATAAATACATAACTAAGAATATAACAACAGTGTTTCTACTTAAATTTCTGAGTAGGGCCATATCCAAATTGTATTTACTTCCCTTACTTCTTTGTTCAAACTGCAGAATATAAGGCTAGTGTTTTACCACTGGTTTTGTGTTGAAATACTGCTGTTAATGCAAACTGTTGTAGAAAGAAGCAGAGAAAGTTTAAGAAGGGATTTCAAGTCTATCTCCTTGCGTGGGAAAACCAGAAAAGCATTGTTAATTATATAAGCAAAATACATAATTAATTGAAAAAACAGTCCTGCTATGTTTTACAAGATTGACATGCAACCAGACTAGGACGAGATATCTGTGGACAGCAAGTTGTCTATATGGCCAAGCAGTGCCCTTGTGGCCAAGAAGGCCAGTGGTGTCCTGGGGTGCATCAGGAAGAGCATGGCCAGCAGGTCAAGGGAGGTGATCCTGCCCCTCTACTCAGTCCTGGTGAGGCACATCTGGGGTGCTGTGTCCAGTTCTGGGCTCCGCAGTCCAAAGGAGACATGGAACTCCTGGAGCAGGTTCAGTGAAGAGCGACAGAGTTGAATGGGGGACTGGAGCATCTCTCCTGTAAAGAAAGGCTGAGAGAGTTGGGCCTGTTCCGACTTGAGATGACTGAGAGGAGAACTCATCAATGTCTATGAGTATCTGCAGCGTGGGTGCCAAGAGGATGGAGCGAGGCTCTGCTCTGTGGTGCTGAGCAATAGGATGAGAGGCAATGGGCAGAAACTCATGTACAGGAAGTTCCACCTGAACATGAGGGGGAGCTTCTTTACCGTGCAATGACCAAGCACTTTAACAGGTTGCTTAAGGAGGCTGTGGAGTCTCTGTCACAGAGGATATTAAAGATCTCTCTGGATGCAATCCTGTGCAATGTGCTCTTGGATGACCCTGCTCAAGCAGGGAGGTTGGACCAGATGACCCCATGTGGTCCCTTCCAACCTGAGCCATTCTGTGACTCTGGGATTCACAAATTCACTTGATACAGGTGACCATCCTGATCAGAAGAGAGTGGAGAATATGATGCCCCAGCTGTGTCATTCTCCCCATGCAGTTGTCAGGCCCTGCAAAACCTTTTTCTCCCAAAAGAGTGGTTTAAAACATGGTCTAATGCTATGTAAAGGTTAAAAAAGCATTTAACGTGAACACAGAGTTTTAAATGAAAGTATATGCTTCAGTGATTTTGAGATTTCTTTAGATATTTATTAGCAGTTTATTGTTAAATACCTTTTTTAGTTACGAAAAAGCTTAAAAAAATTGTATTATAACCCAAATTTTAAACCTACACATTCAAAATCCTATGACTCTATTTATAATACTTTAATAAACCTCACATGGATCATAAACAAACTCTTCTATATATTGCCATCTTTTACATAGTGAAAAATGTCACTTAAAAAAACCCCAATAGTTCTATAATTCTCAATTTTTTAAAATGAAATTACCTGTGGAAAATTGGTGCAGCCCAGGAGAATAATAATGCTAAACTAGAAAGAAATATTTGCAGAAATGTTTGGATCTTATGTATCTTTGAAATCCTTGTTTATGCAAGTATAAGAATGTTTATACAAGTATAAGAATGTTTATACTTACTTCTTACAAGCATAAAATTAGTGAAAGTACATGCTGATGTAAGTGAACTTAAATTTTAATAAAATTATTTTAATAAAATCTTAATGGATGTAAACCCACTATATCAGAAAAGTGAAATTTAAACTTAATTTCATCTTTAAAATCAGGTTGTTGAAAAATCATATTAAATGCAACCTGCATGCACTGCAGGTTGGATATGTCAGTTTCTCCTACAGACACTATTTTAAACAGCAACCTTTTAAGTGTTTGTTTTTCAAAGAAACAAGGATTCTTCATGAACTTAATTTTTCAGTGAATCGAGCATCCATCAACCTCAGTAAATGTTTGCATTCGTAGATGCCAGTTGTTCTCCATGGTAGCTTCTAAATTGACTTTCTTGAGAATTTTAGCTTTTGTAGAAGAGCCCTGACTACCTGAGTTCTTCCTCCATATTTTTATTTTGCAAGGTCTTTTCTCTAACAAGACAAGTACTTCCATAAACAAGATCAGCAAGCACTGGTGAGGTATTATTTGAAGAAATTATTTTGGTCTTCAGGGAGTCTAAACCTCAGTTCACACATCTGCTCCATTTACTGATTTGGATGTGCCCTCACAGCAGCCTTTCTTTATCCACTTATTTTGTCTCAGCTGCTGACACATGTAAGTCTTTTCTACTTAGAAAGACATACACTAACTGTAGTTTATTACTTATTCAAATTATCCAGAGGGCTCAATAACAGACTACGCTGTGGTCTATAAAAGCAGTAAGGTAGCAGAAATCCAGATGTCCAAGATAACAGTCATTGAGAATGAAAACTGTCAGATGGTACACCATGTAAGTCAAATATCCAGTTTAAGACATGTTGCTACCACAGTTATCAGTTAGTCCCTTCCTGATACTGTGGAACTTGCACAGGGGGAGTTAGTCTTATAGTCCCTTACAGAGTCATAAGAGTATAAGAACATAAAAAAGATGTAAGACTCTTTGTGACACTCTTAATGAATTTATTCATAACAATGCTCAGTTCAGTGTGTTCTAAAAATAATTTTCTTAGGGAAAAGAGAGACTTAACCATCTCTCTGTGGTCTGCAATAAGCCTGGACAACAGAGAAATGACAACTGACATCTGATTTTCAGACCACTTGTGTAACATTTATGACCAGCAGAAAAATTTGGTTCCATTTTCTTGTGCCTGATAAGTTGTAAGTGCTGTAAGTCTTATGGAAATTCTATTCAAGCATATTTGACAGTACTTCCATTTCCACATACTATCAGCAATCCTCCCATCTGACCTTCTCTTGCACGGATTCTAAATCCATTTTTTTCCCAAGCATGTATACCTTACATCCCTCAAGGTACAGTTAGAAAGAGAAAAAATCTTAAAAAAAATGTCATCTACAAAGGAGCTTACAACACAAGATCTGTCCATCAAGTCTAATTTAGATTGCTCTCCTTGCACTAACCAAGTTGTAGCTGATAAACTTATAACCCCTGTTGCTACTGCAACAGCTTAACAAAATGATGTCTGTGAACTGAATTCTTTATTCACATTTGCAAGCATAATGTTGAGTAAACTTCCCCCAGTCAGTAGCATTGCATTAGTGGAAATAAAGAGTCTGTTCTCATGCAGTCATTTGGGGGNGGGGTTGGGAAGGATGGGAAGGGGGCCCATATTGCAGAATTGTGGAATGAAATTGGGTTTAATTAACTTGCTCTAGAGCATTTATAATTTAGAGCTTCTATATTTTATAACCTTGCGTGTCACTTCCTATTGTCTGAACCATTCCGGTCCAAGTAGCACCTTATTTCAGGCTCTGCAATACATGTCCTGATGATGGTGCTCTATGTGGCAGTTGTGTCCGAATCCTAATAATTTATTTGACTGCGTAAAATTTCAGCTGCTATACTGAAGGTGCTTTATTAAAAGGATTTAATGAGGTGTGTGGAAGTGTCCTTTCTGTCATCTATGAAAAAGTAAACCAGCATTCTGTTGCCAGTGTTTTATCTGATCAGACAACTATTGGGATCTTGCTCAATTAGTCATGTGGTTTTGATATTTGATACAGGGTAGGCAATGGAAACATTTGTGTCTTCAATATTTTATTTTCCTGGGGTGGCCAGCTTCCAAATGCCTGGGAGAAAGCTGACAAAATATTTGTGTTGAATGCTTGGCTTTGTTTTAAAATGCATCTTGCCTATTCAACAGGTATTGGAAAATATAATGACAGCATTTTTAATAATTTCCGTCATGTTTGGTAATCTCCTTTGTTGTCTGGTTTTGTGGATCTGATACTTTCTGCCAGTAACATGTCTCTTTTTTTCTTCTTCTTCTCTCTAGACTTTGCTATTTGCTAATGTGTCTGTGTTTGGCATGAAAACTATTTATTTTCCTCCTGCTGATCTTGAACATGTCTTTACCTGGTTCTTCTGAAAGCTTCCCCTTCTCTCCTCAGGAAAATTGGTAGCTTATTTCACTCCTAGCTGGTGTTTAGGAAGCAACAGTTCAGTTTACAGATTCCTGCTACGTTACAGGAATCTCTTTGGACATATTTCTGTTCTGAGTTAAAAAAAACCTTCTCTGCACAGTAGTGCTAAAAGACTTATAAAAGTATGAATTTTGGCTCAAATCCATCACTACAACATATTTTACTATTAAACCTCTTACTAACTTTCATGGCAGCACTGTTATTAAATACATCTGAAAGCCCATCCACAATACCTAAAATTCACTTCAATGATGAATATGTTGTTTCTGGCCATTTTTCCCAGTGTTTATTTATTTTTCTCTGTAATTAGTAATACTTCCCTTACAATTATTCATAACAGAAATTTCTCTCATAGCCGCTCATTGCATTCCTGGCTTTTTTATGACAATGAACATGCATGTTCATCTATTGCAGTTCCTTATCGCTTACTCATATTAGTCTGTAACCTGAAGGACTAACGCTGTAGTGCTTTTAATTTTTTAATATTTTTTTTTATTAATGGATGTTGATTAATAGTTGTTCATCCATTTTTCTCTTTTTTTTTTCCTTTATTTAATACTAATTCAGTGCAAACAGTGCACTGCAAGAGAAATTATTCAAATACGGCTAGTTTGGTTCTCTTGGTTCCTAAGAACAAATGTTAAGGAAACTTCCCTGTTTGACCATTCAGGAGTCACTCTGGCAGTCACATTCTCACTACCAGACTTTCAGTGCTGCGACTGAGGCCTCTTTGCAGCCAGCAGCTTCTGTGATCTGGCGGGTGCCCTGCTGGACTCCCTACATGCCCTACTTTCACACAGACCATATCAGACCAGGTTTCCTTACCACAGGTTTCCCTTGGTAGAATCCCAGATGTCTGGTTCCATAAAGCCATTTTTTCACAGCTCAGTAACACAGAAACAGCTGGGGCTGGTGCCTCTGAGGAGGAACCCCGAATGGAGGAACCCCGTGGCTTTTTATACCCTCACAATCTGTGTGCAAAGGTCTCGCCCTTCCAGTTGAGTCCTTGGCTCCTGCTGTCTCTTTGTGTCCTGTCTCCAGGCCAGCCCCAGGTCCCCTTTGTTATGCAAAGGGTCAGCAGGTCATGGCCTCTTGCCTCAGCTCCAGCTCCTGCCTCCCCAGAGCTCAATCTGCAGCTTGCTCTGCAGTGCGCACTTTGAGCTACCTGCACCAAATGTATTCCTCAACACAAAAAAGTAAATGTGGCTGCAAGTAAATTTTGATGAAATCTGAATAGCCTAAAGGACTTTTAAAGAAAGTTTTTTACTTGTTTTGGCTTGCTTGTTTGTTAAAATGTAAAATTTTCCCAATAGACAGGGAGATTTGCATTTCGCTCTGCGGCACATGATTCCGTCTCCTTATGGGAGTAGGTCTACTTGAGTATGCTAAGGTCAGTAATAGAAATGAAGAGAACAGCAACATATGAGCACAAATGGTGTTATAACTGTGCAATACACAAACATGAAATTCATATTCTTTCTTGTTTTCTATGCAGCTTTTCTAGTCTTCATTTCAATAAAGAAATGTGAGAACTGTTTGTGTTCTTTCAGAGAGGCTCCAACAATTAATTTACTTGCAATGTTTTTCATGTGCCACTTACTGAGTAGAATCTGGTGTTTGTCATCTAGTGATCCTGTAGCCACAAACTCTTATTTTTTGAAAGAAATGGTATCTCACTTTGCTCTCATAATGCCAAAATTAAGGAAACTGCAGGTTTGATCATTGTAAGAATTATATAGAGAATATATATATGCAAAAAGACCTTAAAACTTAAGGAAAGAAACTTTCAGCTGTTTAAGGAAATGGAAGAGACCACCTGAAAAAGTGCCCTACAGGATAAAGGAGGAGAGGAGACCTTGGAGCTGCTTAACAACATTTTTTGTACAACAAAAGAACTCTTGATTCTCATGTACAAAAAATCAGTCCTGGATGGCAGGAAATGAGCATGGCTTCCTCCCTGGCCAAACAGAAACACAAGAGAGAAATGTGTAGGCAGTGGAGCTACAGACATGTGTCCCTGGAAGAATATAGTAATACTGTTTGAGGGTGTAGTTTGAGGGTGTTTGAGGGATCAGGAAACCAAGACCCAAACACAGGTATACTTGGCAAGGGATGTGAACTATAAGAATAGATTCTACAGCTATGTTAATCAGAAAAGTACAACAAACTATGTTGTACTTTCTCTGATAAACAAGATGGGGTATCTGGTGACACAGACATGAAAAATGCTGAGGTACTCAGCAATTTCTTTGCATCAGTTTTCACTCTCTGCCAAATCCCTAAATCTCGACTCACTGGCTAAGGACCAAAGAAGTAGGACATCAGGTCTGAGACCACTTCAGGAACCTAGACATGTACAAGTCGATGGGAGGGGTCACAATGAGGTGTATTTCTGAATCCTGAGGGACCTGGCAGATACAGTTGCTAAGGTCCTAAGCTCCCCATCCTGTTTGAAAAATTATGGCAGTCTGGCAAAGTCACCAATGACAGAAATGTCCTTTTAAAGGTCCTTTCCAGCCTAAACCATCCCTAGATTTGTTCTTTAATTCTACAGTTCTTTAAGATGTAGATCCCATACAGACATGCAGACAGAATCTTAAGTGCATGCAAGTGAAAATTATTTTATTCTTTTCTTCTGTCAAGATTTTTCCTTCTTTTCTGTGCTCTCAGTATAATTAACAAGTGAGAATCTGCCCACGCTACACCAGCAGAGAACAGAATAACACAGCTTTAAAAAAATTTCAACACCTGACTCTTCTATAATAAAGAAGCCCAAATGACAAAATTTTGCAATCCATTCTCAAACCCCAGCCAATTAATTTGCATAAATTAAATTAACAAGTTTTAAAAAAGCATATTCTTCCACAGCTCTTGGTAGGTGTCAGTCTCGTAATGTAATAAAAAAACAGACTTGGGTCATTAATTTCAAGAAGTGATAAATCATTCTTAGGAACTGTGTCGCTAACAACCACCATTTACTAAACTTGAAAAAAAACCCACATTTTTTTGGTTTGTTTTTTTTTTCCCCCATCACAAGGGGTGGAACATAAATTCCTTCAAATAGCTACGAAGTGCTCTGAGTAATGATGAGTTGCCTGAGTTCCGGAGGGAATGTGTGATATTGCAATCTCTATATTTTCTTTTGTGGGAAAAAAAAAGCCCTAAAAAACATGTTCTAATGGAAAAAAAAGTGTTTGTTCTCACACACTGCTTTCAGTATTCTTAACAAACGAGGCCACTAAGCATATAGTTGGTGAACAGAAAAGGAAAAGAAAGTAGGCCTTTGTAACAGTGAAATACATATACAGAAGTTAATTGATAGAGACTACATTTATCAATTACTATACAGCCTGCCCGCTATTATACTTCTTCAGTCTAAGAAGTTTTGCTGTGTTCTGTGAAGGACAAAGAATATGTTAAGGCAACTGGAAGGATGGATGAGATGAATGTGCTACTGTCTATATTCCACAATTTTGGGTGTCATGTGCTTACTTAGAATTTTTTTCTGTCTCCAGGTTAGTTCAGCCAGATACTGTTTACTGTTTCTGTTCTGAAAGTACTGTACTAGTTTTTAGCCTCACCCTTTTTCATGTGGTTAGAATGAGTGGAATGAGTCAAAAGCTTTATACAACTTGAAGGATGGTGAAAGTACGCTTAAACACCTTACAGTTATTTAATAAAGTACTTGATTTTAATCTACAGCAAAGTTTTCCATTGTCAGAGATGTACAAGGCATCTTCAGTGTGAGATACAGATTCACAGGTCTCTCTTAATTGATTGGTCTGAATTTCAGATAAAACTGTACTTTCTGCTCTGCAAATGACAATGTCTAAAATAATATTGGTTCCAATTCAGAAAGAATGTGACATTTTGACTTCCTCAAAGATTTAGACTTGGATTTAAAAAGTGTGAAAGTTTATTGGAAATTTTATTTGCATATATCTAACATTAAAAAGCTCTGTAGCACAGTTTCCATCCTATTTTTCTTTGCTCATGTATCAGCACTGATATCACTGTATCAGTACACAGCTGCTGTCTGTAAGCAAATTTGAGAATCTGCTAGCAAATTTCTGTATGAATTTGAGTAGTCCATTCCTGAGTTATTTCATTTAAAAAGCAAAGCTTCTTCTATAGAAGGAAAAGAAGTTCTGGTAATCTACAGGATCATAACAGTGACAGACAAGATTTTGAGACACCCTTCCACTGTAAATGTGATACTGCACTCCTAGATGAATCTGCAGAGGACTACCATGTGTCTGTGGTCTTCACATATGTCATCATAAATGAGGGCCTCCAAAACAAAGTGACAAAATAGAATATGCCAGAGAAATATAATTAACTTGCTTTTGAAAAATAATATTACTTTTAATGAGCAAATGGATTTTTCAATGCTATTTGATATTATGTAAATTCTAAACCTTGTGTAATTATCAGAAACAAGTAATTGCCCTTCATGGAGACATAAAAATATATAACTTGTTGGCACTTACTGCATAGATTATCACATGCAGTGACCCTCTGCTTTGCTTTCTTGTGAGAACAAACTCAGAAAATTGACAGTTTGGGTTTGCCCACAAAAAGCATTGAAGAACCCCACGCAAACAATCACTAGTCAGGAAGAAATTGCAGCCTGAGCTGCTGCAGAATTTGTTTTAAAAGCAGAGATGGTAGCTACAGCCTGGTGTGTGATATGCACACATCAAACATGGATTTGAATCTGCCAAAGCAGATGCAGATTGCAGAGAAATTGGTAAACCTTGCCACGAGTTGTCTTCTCTTGCCTACTGTTGTCACACTTTTGGCTCTGCTCAGGTCTCCTCTGATCATCAGAATGAAGATGGCGTTGAGCTTCCTACCAGGGCCTGGGATTCTCTGGAGCTTTCTAGTGCTTTTTGCTAGTGAATGCTCTGGCAGAAGATGAAGGATGTAAGAGGATGGAAAGGAAATCAGCATGCTATGGCAGCAGATTGGAGAAAAGTTAAGCCTGAGCTTTGCGTGCAGAGTTGAGGGCAAAATGGACTGTATAATCTAATAAATTTGATCTTCTGAATGTGGCAGAAAGTAAACATTCTTTACCCTTACCCCTTATCTTCATCTTATCGTTACTAAAATCTGAGATTTACAGTGCCAGATGCCAAAAATTCTCACCAACCTAATTTGGCAGGCAGAGTTTACCAACAACCTTTTGATCCTGCTTTTATCATATAAGTGTGCTACTACTGTTCTGTTAAGCAGCAGTCTAGTGGTGGCTTCTGTAATAACTAATCTTTGTACCCCGTGGAGCTATGTCTTTTTATGGCCAGCTTCATGTTTTACAGAATGGTTCCATCTTTAAGGGGTTTTGTAAAGATGCAATATTAACTACGGTGTATTTTTCTTGTTTAGAAGAATCTATGGATACTTTGTTCTGGCCTGCTTTTTTTTTTTTCTCCCTCCTGCTGCTTTGTGGTGGAACTGATGGCAGCTGTGAAAACTGCTTTTCTATTTATC
>VZRR01004116.1:72180-116222 GCA_013398015.1 Oreocharis arfaki | reverse complement strand
ATATATATATATATATATGGAGGACTTTGAGAAGGATATTTGTCTGGAGGTTAAGCCACAAATTTCCTGCTTGAAAAAGCATTTTACTGAGCAAATACCAGGAACCCAGAGGTTTATCCCTGCTTAGCTGTCACTGAGGAGATGCTTGTGATGATCCAACGTGGAGCTCATGCACACTTGGGTGGCACTGACCAAAGTGCCCCAAATCTGAACCATCAGAACTTTAAAGGGCTCCAAGCCCTGACGTAGGTGCGGGGATGCTCAGCTGATCTCAGGAACCCTGAAACTGTCCTCACCATGCTCCCATTTATATGGAAAACTGAAGGACTGGGTATCCAAACCTGGAGCAGGAGACACCAGAAATGTCCTGGGCTGTGGCTGCCCCATCTCTGGAAGTGTTCCAGGACATTTTGGATGGAGCTCTGAGCAACCTGGGGCAGCATAAGATGTCCCTCCCCATGGCAGGGGATTGGAACGAGATGATCTTTAAGATCTTTTCCAGCCCAACCCATTCCATGATTCTACCCTAACGTGGTGCAACTTCCCCAGAAGGGTATTGTGGTTTTCCAGAGCTTTTCATGACCACAGGTAAATGCACTTTCCAATGAGGAAGGTGTTTTATTTTTTTCCTAGCAGAAAATCCCCTAAAATCCCGTCAATTTTAGTTTGAAAGCAAAAAGTAAGGGAGTTGCTGTCAGCAAGAAGGTTCATTCATCTTTAAAGAAAAGAAAGGACATTCCAGCCAAATTAAATAATGAAAGAGGTGATAAAACCCACCTGCTTTTTGACTCCAGGTTTCTGTTTCTTTTTAAATCAGATCACTGTATTAAAGATTTTCAGACTGAGATTTTTTTTTTTGTGGAATTATTGGGCCAGATCTGTGTCTGTTCCAAATGGGAGGAGGCACGTCGGTCCAGGAACCGTCATTTCATGATGCTGTAGATCCCTTTTCACTACAGTCTCGGGGGAAGAAGATTTCTCTTGGGTTATAAAGATTTCTCTTGGGTTATCCGGGGCAGGGGGGGGGGAATCAAAGCAGGAGACTTTCCTAAAATTCCCCAGGAGGTGAGGGGGAAAGCTGGGAGGACAAGCAGAATATCCAGTCACTCCCTGCCCTCTGGGACAAGGGATTCTCCTTTGTCCTGTTGCTCCATCTCTTGTCCCAAGTCCCTCTCCAGCTCTCCTGGAGCCTCTTTACACGCTGGAAGGGGCTCTGAGCTCTCCCCAGAGCCTTCTCTTCTAAAGATTGCTGCAGTTCCCAGCTGACCATGGAGCAGGGCCCTTCCTGGAAGGATGTCCACAGCCAATGAGAAAGGAGCCTTTTTGGGGTGTTTTTTGTTTGATGCTGCCAGAGACAGCAGGGTGCTGCAGGGAGTTGGGCAGCCAGAGCCCTGAATTAGGGAGAAACATAAAACACCTGCACGAGCATTGCTTCACCATGGCATGAAGAGGATCAGTTGGAAGGAGGAGCTGAAAAGTTGTGTTTGGTGCTGGACCAACATATCCTACTCCCTTAAAAGTGACAAACTCCATAATCAAGACAGAGACTCTGCTGAAGAGGGAGAAAGAGGTGAAACCTTTAAAAAAGCCCCTTCCAACCCAAACGATTTTATGATTTTATGAAATAAGTGAAGGGACTTGCCCAGGGCTAAGCAGGGAGTCAGTGAGGAGGCTGAGGTGTCTTGGCTCCTGCTGGTTATACCGACCTGGCTCAGGACCCAGAAAGGAGCAGTGACAATAAATAATGAGCGGGGTTGGTGATTTTTATTCTTTCTCTTTTCATGACACAAGTGAATAGACCTGGATCTTTTAATGGAAAGGATGGTCCCTGCTCCAGGGAGACAATTTCACTGGGGTTTGTAGGGGATTTTGGGAGATCCCTCTAGGGAAAAAAACCCAAAACCTCAGGAAATGGACCTATTTCGTGGCTCTTCCATTGCTGTTCCCCATGTTGAGAATGACAAGCTGGTTTTTAGCAATTCTTCCTGGTGTTTGATGCAAGCCCAGGGGAAAAGTGGGAAGGAGAGCTGTAAAATGGCAAGCCCTGGCTGTCTCTGCTCCCAGCCTGCCCTCGGAGATAGATAAGAGCAACAGCAGATAAGAGGAAAAGCGGGTCTTTAATTCAGTCAGAATTTCACTTAGTGTGAAGGAAAGCATCTAATGAGAGAATTAGACTAAGCCAGGAAATTGCCTCTTAAACCTGAGCTCTCCTGTGCTGGTACAGTCAGCTTTTTATATAAATACATATCTACACATCTGCCTTTCTCTGTGCCACCATAAAATCCCGCTCTTAGCACAGTGGCCAAGAAATTCTTTTAAACTCATAAACCCAGACCTTTTCAACCACATGGGCTGGAGCATTTTTGCAGGTCCAGTGTCAAATATTCCCGGCCTCCAAGGGCACCTGAAGCCGGCAGAGCCATGATCTCTCCTTGCCAAGAGGTGTCCATGGACCCATATTGAGCTCCACGGAGAGGGGTCTTGCCCAGGTGTGGCCACAGTGATGTTTTAGGTGATGCATGACCCCAAATGAGGAGGCATCATCAAGGCTTTGCATGGAGCAGAGGAGGGATCAGGTTTTGAGTCTGACTCTTGTTGGAGAGCTGGATCCCACTTCAGGGAAGAAGGCCTCATCTGCCCTGCCTCTGCTTTCACTCATCCAGCCCTGGGTGTTTGCTGGCAGAAAACAACGTTCTTCCCATGTGGGCAGTGGTGTAGGATCAGCACGAGGGTATCAGTGAGGTTTGGGGAGGTCTGCCATGAAGGATCAGCACATGGATATCAGTGGGGTTTGGGGAGGTCTGCCATGAAGGATCAGCACATGGATATCAGCGGGGTTTGGGGAGGTCTGCCATGAAGGATCAGCACATGGATATCAGCGGGGTTTGGGGAGGTCTGCCATGAAGGATCAGCACACAGATATCAGTAGGGTTTGGGGAGGTCTGCCATGAAGGATCAGCACATGGATATCAGTGGGGTTTGGGGACATCTGCCATGAGCAGCCCTTCCATGGCGAGGAGTTGTTGCATCAAGAGGATAATTTGGTTTAATGAAAGACCTTTGGGTGTTCCTGTATGGTCCCAGCTGGGAGCTGGCAAATCATCCTGATTGTCTTTCAGTTTGGGGAGGGAGATACATCCAAATATCCATTCACAGCCCTTGGGATCTTCCCCGTCTGCATCTCACTGGTGAGCAGTCTGCTGACCCCTCCACCAGCAGCTGCTGAGAGGTCCCTGCAGCTTTGTGTCACTTAGGCCAGGGGGTTCAGAATTGTGTCAGGCTGGTATTAAAACCTGGCCAAATTCCACTGTTTCTCCACTGCAGGTTCCTGAGCTCAGCTCTCCTGAAGATGTCAGGCGGGAAGAAAACCCTGGGCAGCTCCTGGGTCATTCCTTATCCAAAATGAGTGGGTTTGATTGGTGATTTGCATTTCATTTCTTCAATCCTCTGGCCCTCGGAGGCTTTAGGTGGGAGATTCAGGCTGTTTGTGGTCTTTCCTTCCTTGTTTATTCATTTCAAGCTATGCTTGTTATGGAAGTCCAGGTGCTTTTAGAAGTAGAGCAGTTTTCTCCTGGGGCACTGACATCTAATTAAAGGTGGCAGAAGCTACAGTCTCTCCTCTGAGAAGTCCTGCTTCATCAAATCCTTTACTGGGATCCTTTTCTGGTTTGATTTTAGGCTGCAAACTTCTCAAGCTTTGAGTTGTCTTAGTATCCCTGTCATCTGCTGCAAAGCAGTCCTGCTATGGCGAGGGCCAGAGATTGCTGCTGTCGTACAAACACCAGGAATATTTATTTTATACTATAAACATGACAGGTGGCTCACTAAGATAAATAATTATATCGGAAAAATAAGACTATGGTCAGACATCTTTGGTAGAACACACAGAGAGGGGCTGAGGGCTGTGCTGAACCCGAAGTGGGGATTTGGGGTTTAACTTGGGGTTTTTAATTCTGCAATTTTTTCCTGTCAGTGTTTGAATGGACTTTTAGCATCCCCAGCATCCTGCGGACACCTCCACGAGACTGAAAGGATCCAGGCAGCCTCTTGCAACACCTGGGGCCAGTGCAGAAGCTGGAGACATTCTCAGTGCACCTAGCAAGGAAAGGTAAAGTGGAGCTTGCCGTGAGCTGATGCCGAGATAGCAGCTCGGTATCTAACCAGGTAACACCCAATTACAACAGAACTGTGTTGACTTACACTTTCCCTTATCAGAAGAATCAGGTATTCATGTAAATCACAAAGGAGTTTGATGGATGCCAGTTCCCTCCGAGCCCCACAGCAAGGAACAAGAGCCTAGTTAAACAAAATGTATGTTGCCCTTATCTTTGAGCTGTGACTATTGCTATGAAATAAAAAACTATAAAAGAAAAGTGCCTTATCGTGAGGGTTATAATTCCTTAATGTTCTCCAGGGGCTGTTCCTGTGCTGGAATCAGGCCCTTGGGACCACTTTCTGAACCCCACAGAAGTCATTTTCTCGCAGACAGATGGTCTTTCCTTATCACGTGTTGTCTTGGCAATAAAAAAGTCTCTTTCTCGAGATGCATGTTTAGACTGACCGGCAGAAAAAAAGCAAAAGGAAAAGAAGGGGCAGCTAAATTGGTCTTAATTCTGATGCTGCCTTAAAAGTAAACAATGAGGTCCAGGGACAATCTTCATTAGAGCCTCCTGGGCCTGGAAGCATGGCATGGGAAGCACATGTGGTCAGGAGCCCTCAGACAGCCGCGCTGGAGACTTGTTCCGAGCCCAGTCTGATGGCCATGGCTAATCAGCCTCTCTTATCACATTTACTGGGAGATGGGTGATGCCAATAAAACCAAGTCAGGCTGAGTGCACTTAGAGGAGCCCAAAAGCTGGCTGTTAATAGATGCCTATGGCTCACGGAAAGCCAGCTGGCCCCTCTGCTCTCCTGCCTTGGTGCTCGTGGGACCCCAGTTTTGGGTTGTTCCTAAATTTCCTTTGGCACACTGGAGATCCTGAGCTGTGTCAGGAATGGTGGGCAGGATCCATATGATTTTATTGGTATTTAATTGCATTATTGAGGGCTCTGTTTGAGATCTAGAGCTTATTAACCTGACATCTGGAAGCTCCAAGGGTGACAGTGAAATCAAGCTGGTGCTTTGCACTAGGGTTAAGCTGAGCCCTGTCTTTGCCAAACATGGAAAACCGAAATGTAGAACTTGTGACAGTGATGGGCTGTGCTCGTACCTCCTTCCTCCAAACTGGAAAGAGACATTGGTGGAAAAATATGAGACCAAGTTGATCTTGCAGTGATTTTCCCCTGGTGCACTCCCCCTGTCTCTAGGAAATTGCAAGTGATTGATATCCAGAACCAGAATCGATATAAATGTGTTTAAATCCCTATCTTCAATTTTGTTCTTCCCTTAAGAAGCACCTGTGTATCTAAAGCCTTGTCTGCTTCTGCATCCCAGTAGTTCAACAGGGATTTTACACCACTGTGGGACACAGTCCTGTTTTGGAGACCTTACAGCTTAAATAAATTTATGTCTTTCTATAACCTGATGATTTAAACTGGTTTTCTAAATTGATCAATACATAATTCAATAGATCTTAAAACCCAGAATGAAGAGGACAGGACCCAGACATGAATGCCAGGCACTTTTCCAGCTGCTTGCTCTCCCTGCAGACTCCCAGACTCCAGCGAGTGCCTCCCACATCTCCTCAGCAGCCTCTTCCCCCGCCTGCTCTGGAGGGAGCCTTGGACTCCAGGTCCTTGGTCCAGCAGTTTTGAAGGTCCTGCCTTGTGCCTGTGTGAGTCTGAGCATGGAAAACGCTCCGGGGTCAGGTGCATCCCTCCCTGCTCCACATCCAGCAGAGATGGGAGAGCTCTGGTGCTTGTTCTGATGCAGGGGCCATGGTGGGAGCAGGGAGCAGGGATTCCCCCTTTTCCCAGGCTGATTGAAGTGCCTGACATGGACACAGGTTAATTATGGAATCACAGAATTGTTTGGGCTGGAAGGGACCTGAAAACTCATCCAGTTCCACCCCCTGCCAAGGGCAGGGACACCTCCCACTATCCCCCATAGTCCCAGGTGTCCAAGCCCCATCCAACCTGGCCTTGGACACTTCCAGGGATCCAAGGGCAGCCACAGCTGCTCTGGACACCCTCTGCCAGGGCCCCACCCCCTCACAGGGAAGAATTCCTTCCTGAGGGCTGGGATTTTGACAGGCAATCACTTGGCTGCCTTCTCCTCGCCTTGCTGGTGCCCTCAAGCCCACCTTCATTTCTGAACCCCTAATCCCTCGTGAAGCCCCTTTATTACGAGGTGTACAACAAGTGGTAAAGACTTTGAAGTGGTTTTTGGACAACAATAGCAGGAGACTGCCCTTCAGGTACAGCCCAGGAAACCACGTGGCCTCTGCAGAGGCTTTGCAGGATGAGTTCCCATCCCTGAGGCCCTGGTTTGGGGTGGCCATGGCACCATTTGAACTCCTCTCCCACCCCCTTCCATCACTAGGCCTCTAGTGATGGAATTCTGTACCCAGTTGACACCAACCTGCAGGAAGGGGAGCAGGGAAGCAGCTGCTGGAGAAGGGAAGTGGGCTGTGATCACACAACCATCGGCCTGGGAGGGGGCTCGGCTCCAGGTGTGCAAATACAGCTCACCCCTGGCATCTGCTGGGAGCACGGCTGAGCAGGGATTCGCTGCTTTTATCTCCTGACCTCTTACTCCTCACCCTGGGCATCCAAATGTTGAGGCTCCAAGTGCATTCCAGCCAGCCTGGATGGCTCCCACGCCACAGGGAATGAGAGACTTCGAGGGATCCCTGTGGAGGGATGCTGCTTCCCAAAAAGCCACATTTTCACTGAGCCCCACAGAAGGACAGTCCTGTGGCTGCATCTGCAGCACCACAGGATCTTGTACCGGCACATCTGCATGATCTGGGCTCACATCTGCATCATCTGGGCTCTGATGGCCATAGAGGGCCAGGTCAGACCCTCTCTCAAACAGCAGCACTTTAAATGCCATAAACCCCGGGGTCCAACACACCCTGGGGGTCTCCCACCATCCCCTATGTGCTGCAGAAGCATCTTTAACTGTGCTGGCTGATGGTCTCCCTCAGCATCCTCAGCCAGCGGTGCTCCACGTGTCATACAGCAGCCAAAAAAATCCCAAGAGCCCGGGGCCCCACCTCACTCCCTCTCTGCTGTTCACACGTGTCGCTTCTGCTGCGTTTTTCTGGCAAAGGAGGTAAAAACAGCTCGTGCGAAAATTATTTATTTTGTATTAATAGCTCGGAGTCAAAGCCTCAGCAGACACTTGGAATAAACAGGATCACTCAAAATACAGTTGTTTGAAATCAGAGCTTTGCTCTGACCCCGGGGTTTCCAACCGAAGCCAGAAAATTGTATATATAGAATCCCTTATTATTTTTCCCTGCTGTTAATCCCCAGTACAACAAGGCCTTGCTTGTAGCCAAAGGACTTTGACCAGGATGATTAAGGCAACATTTCATGCAGGCGCTTGCACGCGTGGTGGTGGAGGTGGTCGAGATGTAAAATAATCCTCCCTCTCTGACTAATAACCCCCTTTGCACTTCCAGTGCAATTTGTATTCAAGCACATCCCGTTTCTCCCCAGCCAATCCTCTCCTTTCATTCCCCCTCTAAAAAAAAATTATTTTTAGGTGCAGGCGGCTGTTGGGTGAAGAATTGTTTGGGAGAAATTTTCAGGACTTGTTTTCTTGAGAAAGAAAGAAAAACAGCACTTTTGTTTTTTGGTTTTCCTTCCTCTTTCTTTTGTTTTCTTTTACTCCCTGTCCTGCACACTCAATTTTCCAGCGAGATAAAAGGAAGAAAAAGGGGAAATAAAACAACGAGTGAGTTTGTGTTTTTCTCTGTCTTCAGCGTGGTTTTCCCCTCTTCCCTTTTTCCCCCCCAAATAACGGAAATATTCCAAGCTGAGAATTAGGGCACCTCAGCTCATTTATTGCAGAATAGAGAGAATATCTATTAATAAACCCAGCTCTTTAATTACGGCAAGCCCTTGCTGCTGATGGATGAATTAAGGCAAGAAAGGGAAGAAGAGCCAATGCAGGGGTTAATGCAGAGCTGGAGAAACCCTGGTTCAAGTCCACAAGCTCCTTTACCAATTTTTGGCTACTTTTTGTCTCGTTTCTCTGTGAGATGGGGGTGTCAGCCCACACCCCACGGGCTGAGTATCTTGCAGAGTCTTGCACCAAAACCGTGCAGGCAAAGCAGAGGCAGCCAGGTCATCCCGACCTTTTCCCCCTCTGCAAAACTTAATTATTCCATCTTCGGGCTGCAATTTAAAGGCTTTCAAAGGGTGAGATCTGGCTTTGCCCCACACCCCCTCCACCCCGCAGCATCCCTGATGAAGGTGGCTCCTGCGGGGCTGCTGAGCCTTCACACTCGCTCCGGCTCTGGGAAAGCCTCGGGCAGCGGCTCTCCCGGTCCCAGCCGGCTGCCATAATCACACATTGTTCCCTCGCCGTTCCGCGGCACTTGGAAAATGTCAAATGTGGGAGTCCGGCAGCCTCAGGTTCGAGTAAAAAACTCCCGGACATATTTGGAGGGCCGCCAGCACTCTGCAAACCCTCTGCAAACTCAGATAAGGGGCGACCTTGCAGCCTGCGGGATAGGCCAGGAGTTTATAAACCCTGAGCTTGCTTGGGCTGAGCTTTCCCAATATCGGGACCGTCCCCTCCCAGCATCGCCCGGCGAAGGCAGCGTGCGAAAGCCGGGGCTGCTGGCCACGGTGACCTTCACCAAGACGTCCAAGGTGGCAGAACCCACCGGAGATGTGACGTCCAGAGCTGGCAGGGACAGGACTCCCCCCTGGAGGGGAGGGAGAGGCTGCCTGGGGTCGGATCCGAGGGAGCAAACCCAGTGCCCAGTTGTGTTTCGGACATTGTCCCGAAAAAACCCGTTTTGGGGTTTGCAGTCCCTAAAAACGCGGCTGGAGAAGGGTGGCAAACACCACTTGGCGGGGAGGGGGAGGAAGGGTTGAGTTTGGGGCTTCATTTTGAACCGTAACGAAATCTAAACATTTTGAAATTCTTCCCCAAATGACAAATAATGTCAAATACTGAGATAGCACCGGGCTGGATTTGAGCCGCGAGGCACCTTCTTATAGTCCTAACTTCTGATAAAAAGGATGGAACAGAGTCAGGAAAACTTTCCTCTCCTTCCCCTCATTATTTTTCTTAAAAAAAAAAAAAAAGAAACAAAAACCCAACCTCAGTGAAATCAGCAACGTCTCCTGAAATGTTCCAGTTTGGATGGGAGAGCTTTCCACAGCAGGAAATGTTTCCCTCTGGGTTTTCCTGGCCAGCTCTGGCTCCATGTTCCAGCTGAAGGTCCAGCCTGGACATGGCAGCTCAGATCAGGGTGGGCGAAGATCCCCTGCCCCCACAAAAATCCGCTCTCAAGGGGTTGATACCTGAACCCCCCTTAATTAACAGGGTTAATTAGCTCAGAGGCAGCACAGTAGCTGTGCAAATGAAGGATGTGTGTCCTTAAGCCAGTTTTATTAATCTTTTTTTCCCCCTCTTTTCCCACTTACTTTAAACTCGAGGCTTTCTGCTGAAACCTTTGTGGCTCAGTTAACCAATATTTATACATTTTTGATCCATGAATCCTGACAAATCCTTTCCCCCTCTATCCTTACCGCAGAGCTGTACGTGGGTGAATTATTTCTCAGCCACCCATACATCATCGAGTGAATTTGGCCTCCTTTGGGGTCTGTTTGCAGTTTGTTTCTCACTTGCAAACACATTTGTTTTCTCTCCAGGTCAAATAAGTCATGTGAAAATGTCAGGGCATGAATTACCTGTGAACTATTTACCCCCTGTGTCCCACCTGGGACCCCCTGAGCTTCCCAATGCGCATCCGGTCACCTGAAACACCAGGAAGGTTTTGGGGTAAAGCAGGATAAACGGCCAGGAAACCCCAGGTGGATTCTTGTTTGCTTTCACATTCATAAGAGTATCAAGAGCTGCTTTCCTGGAAGAATTCTCAGCTCCCAAACCTAAGCAAACTCTAGGATTTTATGGGAAAAAAATACTCTCAGCCACCTTTTGGGGCTGCTCGGAAAGGTCCTTAACTTCTCTCAGATGATGAAAGTTTGCTGTCTGGCTCCCAGATTTGAAAAAATTATTATTATTATTATTATTATTATTATTATTAGCAGCAGCAGCAGCAGCATCTTCCTGTTTCTTTTTCCACTGTGCCCTGCAGCTCCACGTGCCAGCCCTCCCAGGGCGAAGTGCACACCTGGGGATAATAAACCCCAGCCGATGTGGCACGGAAACAGCTCCTTCCTTATTTTCCTTTCCAGAAGGGTGAAGAAAAGACCCGGATCCTCCAGATCCCTCCAGGTGCTCCCATTCTGAGGGGAGGAGATGATGCAGATTAAGGCTTTAAATACCCCCAAATTGGGGGTTTTATTAGGATGGTACAGCCAGTCTCCAGGAAAAGCGTGGAGAGTCTCCGAACAGGAGAAAATACCCTCTCTGGGCAGACACCTGCTTCTCCCCTTGTCCAAATCACCCTGCCTTGATCCCCCCTTTTTTTTTCCTTTTTTCTCCCCCTTTTTTTTCAGCTCTCTCCAGGCCATCGTGGAGTGTTCAGCAGTTAATATCCTTCTGTCTCCAATTGTGCCTGGAGAGGTGTAGCGTTTGATAAGCCCCATTTAACTTGGCTGTACGACATTGTTTAAATAATTCAAATACAGATTGGCCCTTTAGAAGGATTTCTGCTCTATTGACCCTGCTGGTCATGAGTTACCAGGAAGTCAGGGAGGAGCTTCTAGAGCTGAAAGCTTGGAAAAAAAAAAATCAATTCCAGCTCTTTAGTGCCCCAATCACACCCCATTATTCCCGGGTAATTGCAGACCTGCTCTGCTGTTAACTCTTTGGGAACAACAAGGGGAGAGGGGAAGCAAGAAAGGTTTCCTTCTCCTATGAGGTCCTAATCTGCATGGAGAGTGTCATGTCCTTATCACCAGAGTTTGGATGAATGATTACTTACAGGTAGAAATGTCAAATTGCTTTTCGGGTTATTTTTATTTCCCCTTCCCTCTCAATACCTGGTTTGCTGGAGGTCATTGGAACTGCAGAATCTGTAACACTTTTAGTTTTCCTGCTTATATTTCTCCTTCTCTGTTCATTGAGCCGTCAGGAATAAGGAATGGGATGCTGTAATCCAGTTAGTCCTGATTAGTGTTTGTCTTTCTTTGCTGTGTGGCAAGTCCTACTCAAAAAGTTGTGGAAAAACAAATCCTACTCAATGACTGTGGAAAAGCAAGAGGAGGGGTGGCCATGTAGAAGTAGGAGTAGGAGAAAGAGAAAGCAGCCAGAATATTGGCCTTGAGCACGTGATGTCCCCACTGCAGATGGTTCAGAAGGGGTTTACTCTGGTCCCATAGAAAACAGACCCATGGGAAGGTGTAGTGAATCTTTTGGATTGATTTTATCCAAAAGGAATCCAGGATTTTAGGCACCGTTGGATCTGTAGGGGAAATGTTGAAGGCTCAAAACAGAGACTGGACCATGGTGATGCTTCAGAAATGAACTGATTCAATCCCAAAAGACGTGCTTGGTTCTTTGAGAGCTGGAAAAAACCCAAATTTTGCATGCCTAAAAATGTCAGCTAATAAAAGTGTCCTTTTTTTCTCACTGTCATGACCAGGTGAAACCTGCTCTGACAAGAAGGGGGTTGTGATCCTGGCACCTTTACCTTGTGAGATTTCATTAATTAGGCAAAGAACCCAAATGCAGGTCAAAATGCCCCAAATCCCACCTCTGGCATGGTGCCTTCTGCCTTTCTTCGAAATCCTTCAGCTCATGCTCCTCCTTCTTGACACGAGGCCAACGAGACAGGACCCAGGGCTAAAAACTTCTCAGGACATGACGCACAAGAATCCATCCTTCCTTCCTGGTGTGGGAAGGCTAAAAGTCACCCACCCCATCCTCCAGCCTGGTCTGGCCCGGGGCAAAAGCCAGAGCCTCACCCCGTCACCCAACAGGACTCCTGGGCGAGGAGATGCCAACCAAGTGGAAAACTTGAGGTGCTGGGGAGCTGGCCACGCTTGGTGAGGCTGCTGTCCCCACCCCTTTCACAAATGGTCACCTTATCACCGGGCACTGTTTGTCCAGGAGCAGGGGACAGAGGACAGGGAGGAGCAGCACCAGCCTCCACTCTGGGTCACCACACCAGAGGCTGCTCAGAGTCCGTTTGTAGGATGAGTGGGATTCTTGTCCCAGCTGCTCGTCCCCAGAGCCCATTCCAGAGCCTCAATCCTCGGTAGGATTGTCCTAATGCCCTGGGAACTGGTGTTTCCCAGGCTCACCTGTGTCTTACAGCACTGGAGCATCACTGACTGAAAGGTATTTTTGATTGACTTGTCAAGCCAACCCGTGGATTTCAGGGTTTAGAAGGATGAGGTGACATCTCAGGGTAACCAGTGCAGCAAGATCCATCCTGGCCAGTTTACAACACTTAACAGCTGCAGATGATGTTTCCCAGGGGGTGTTACAGAGCAGGAGCCTAACTCTGGTGTGCTAAATTGTCCTCAGGAGGTGCCACTGCCTCTTCCCTCACCACGGAGAGCCTACAGAGCCTCTCTGGTTAATTTAACTGGCTGAGCAACTGCTTACAGGTCCAGAGCCTGAAAATCTTCCTCAGCCTCGTGTCTGAAGGCGGGGACACACTTCTCTGCACGTTTCAGGGTCTAAAACACCCAGCAGTGAGGCAAGAGGGACATGGAACTTAAGGACATGGTTTAAAGGTTGCTGGGTTAATGGTTGGACTCAATAACCCTAGAGACCTTCTCCAACCTTAATGATTCCAGGACTCTACAGTCCCAGGGTGGTTGGTGTTGCCATGGAGACACCAAGTTCCGGCTCAGGATATTCTATGATTCTATGATTCTGTGAAGTTGGGGTAAATCCTACCAGCTGTAAGCAGCAGCAGAGACCTTTGCCTGTGGTGTTCTGTGTCTGGTGGGCTCTGTGGTGTTCAGAGCAGAGAGAATCCTGTTACAGATGTGTCCAGCTGCAGAGGAACCGCAGCTCAGGGCAGCTGCAGAACAACCACCCTGGTGTGAGTGCAAACAGCACCTGAAATGTGAAACAGCGAAGAGGAAGAAAAGTCTGTGATAGTTTTCCAGTGACAATATTTGGGGCTTTTAAGGCGTTTGAGGGTAGTTAGGTGTTTGGCCCCTACTGGAATAGGATGCCTTCAGGTGCAGGTACCAAAACAAATTCCAGAGGAATTCCAGAAAACCCTGGATGCGGAGTAAGGGGACGGTATCTTAGCTGGAGTAACTTACCCCTATCTCTGGTTGCTCCGAGGAGACCCCTGGGACCCTGATTTTAGACAAAGCAGAGCCATGCTCCCCTCCTCCCCCTCCCTGAGCTGCGAAGGGTTAAAGGGTGGGGGAGCCGTTTGATTAATAGATGTCGTGTGAACGAGCACATTTGCCTGTGACTGCATTCCTGGGGCTTTCGGCAGGGCGATAAGCTGCGACCAAAGTCCTCCGGCTCTGGGCAAGGAGAGCAAACAGGGCCCCAGTGGAGCAGTTATTAATTCCAGCCTTGCATCTCCCAGGGCTGTCTCTCAGCAACGGGGCTCGAGGGAAGCCTTTCACACACCAATCGATACAACTCACCTCTCTCCTTGCCCTTTTCATCCTCATCCCCCCTCCTTTTGCGTGCTTGCCCTGGTCTCCTTCCATGCCAGGGCCTCCCAGCTCCGGGACCCTTTCCCATGGGCAGCACGGGAAGGGGAGGATGATACTCCCATTAGGGTGATGGAATAACCCGAAGTGATGCTGTAGTTGTCCCATACTGTGTCCTCTCTGGGTTCTTCTGCAGTGGGGATGGAATTTTTAGGAGCAAAAAGGGGAATTCAGCAGTAATATTTCCTAAGAGCATAGAAACCCTTCTGCTCCCGTGGAAAGACACTCTGAGAGTTGTTGCTTTCCTTCAAAACACATTTATAAAACGAACACACCTGATTCAGAATTTCTTTGGGTGCAAAATTTCATTTTCCCTCAACTGCAAATCGATTCAAGCTGCAAGTTGTCTTTACAACTCCAAACTTTGGCATAAAGACACAGATTGAAAATGAAACTCCTTTCCTTTCCCTGAAAAGCAAAACAAACTAAATCAACCTGGACCTTTCAACTTTCTGGTGCTCAGATAGAACATTGGCATCCTTGCAAAGCTGCTTGCACACAGGTGCATTTTTAGTGGCAGTGATTGCTACAGGGAGGATTTCTCCATGCCCCAGTTTGGGGGCAAAATGTAGATTTCTGGTTGCTGATGTCTCTCCTAACCCCATAGCTGTTCTCGGGAGGTTGGTGGTGGCAATGATCAGACTGGGAGGTGTCTCTTCACGAAAATCAATTTCTTAAGTTGAGCCAAGGCATTCAATAATGATTTTGAGAAGATTGGACTCCAGGCCAGTTTATAATTTACAATTTCCAGTCTCAGGGCAGGAGGTAGGACAGGAGTTAATGGTTTTAAACTAAAAGATGGTTGATTTAGGTTACATATAAGAAAGAAAATTTTTATGATGAGGGTGAGGAGGCCCTGGCCCAGGTTGCCCAGAGAAGCTGTGGCTGCTCCTGGATCCCTGGAAGTGTCCAAGGCCAGGTTGGATGGGGCTTGGAGCAACCTGGAACAGTGGAAGTTGTCCCTGCCCATGGCAGGGGGTGGAATGGGATGATCTTTAAGGTCCCTTTTGACCCAAACCATTCCGTGATTCCACAATTCCATGGATGTGTTTGGTGCTGTATGAAAACAAGATGTTTTCACGGCATGCAAACATGATCACTTCCAAAACAAACTCAGCTTTTTAAGCCAGCCTGTCTTCCCTAAAGAATCAGATCCCAGATTTCATACTAAATATTATGGAAACCTCCTGGCATTGCAGAGCATCACAACAGATCTGTGTTCACACCTAAGCAGGCAGAGTTCATGGAAAGGCACCACCTGCAAGTGACAACACCTTTGCTCTGTAGAAAATTGATTCATGTCTGAATCCTTTTTAATCCTTGAGGAGAGAAGTTGGGATCACACCAGAGTTTGGTCCAAACCACAGCTGTCCTCCTTTCCCGTATCTCCTTCAGGGAACGTGGTGGTGCATGGGATGCCAGGACCACCGACCTGCAAGGGGTTTGGAGAAGGGAGATGAGATAATTTATCATTTGATTATAAACAACAAGCCACAAACTTTGTGCCTAACCCTGGATTGCCATGGAGAAAGAGTAAAACGAGATGCTCAAAGAGACAAAACTTATCCCGTACTAAGAAACAGAGAATTAAATGCCTGATTGGGACTGTAAATGTCTTCAAACCTGTTGGGTGAGAAATGTGATAATTTTGAGCAGAAATTCCATTTAGCACTGATAATTTTTGTAGGATTCACTGCAATGAGTACATTTCCATATAAAAGTGTAACAACAACAACAATAATAACAACTAAACAAATAGGTTTTCTGTATTAAAAAAAGAATAAGGAAAAAAAAGTAGTTCTGTCCAAGAATTCCCTGCAGACTCAAGTAAGCCTTATATCTGTGGTAGCAGATATGGAAAAGGCATACCGAGGTCATCTAATCCAGGGGCCGGAAACCTTTCAAGGGTTCAGTGCCAGACTGTATTTTTCTTCCCCAGCAGAAACTCAGCAGTCTCTGTCTCTCCTGAAAAACGGTGAGGATCCCATAAGGGTGGGATCCTGGCTCTCCAGATCTAAACTGTCTGCAGCACCCCAGCTGCCCTCTCCAGGGTTTATCCCCATGGCTCCTCTCCCAAGACATGCCCCAGCCTTGGGATATCATAGAATCGTGGAATATCCTGTGTTGGAAGAGACCCTCAGGGATCATTGAAGTCCATATTCCACTCAGTCTCCAGTTGCTGGGCAGCAAAGCCTGAGTCACCTGCGTTCCCTTTGCCTTCCAGCCCCAGGGCAGCATCTTGGCTGCTCTGGTGCATCTTCAGTGAGGAAAACCATCTTAAATCCTAAATTCGTGTTTCTGGAACTTTCAGTTGAATCCCATCCCAATATTTTGGGACGAGAATCCCAGGAGGAGAAACCCTGTCCGTTTGCCTGCAGTTAAAGGGTCTCCCCAGAGGTTTTGTACTGTGGCAGGTAAAGGGTGTTTCATGAAGACCCCAGCATCCCCACAGCCACATCAATTAGGAAATCCCATTGGCATCAGGAGGTCTTTGAGGATATGGTCTGGAGACTCTTGTGTCTCATAACTATTCCCACCAAAGCACTTCCAAAATGGAAGGTGGGACTTGGTGATCTTGGGGGTCTTTTCCAAACCTTGTTGATTCTATGATACTACAAAAAAAAACAACCGCGGGCCACCTGCAGGAATTTGAGACCAGACCCAGGCTGTCCTCTTTCCTGAAATCCCACATCTAACCCCACACATCCCTTCTCCCTGAGTTTCTGCAGCCTCTTCCCAGTCCCCACCCACTTCTCCAGTTAACACAACACAACTTCGACCTTTCCAAGCCAGATCTAAGAACCAGCGAGGTCAGGGCAGGGAAATGGGTCAGCACTGAGGTTGTATAAACTGGGTTTTTAATCCTTGAGCAGCTTTGATCACCCTCCTCTTGTGGGCTGCGCTTCAGCACTGCAGAGCCCTTCTTCAAGTAGCCTTGAGTCAAAGGGATCATGGATTCATGGATCACTCAAAGATAGTGTCTTTTCCAGGGATTCCTTCTTTCCTGAAAGGGATGATGCATTTCATTGTGTGGAATGGTGTTTTCTCCTTGGAAAATATCACGATCTGCAGTCATTAAAGATTTCCCATGGGAACAGAGGTGTTCATTGGTGTTCCAGAGCAGACAACGAATTTGTCCTGTGAGCATCTCCCTGGAGTTCCCAAACAAATCCAGGCCTCTCCTCCTGCTCTGTCCCGGAGGAGATCAGTGCAGGCAGACTGCAATCCCTGATCCATGCCCGTGTGTGCAGAGTGTGGCCCATGTCCACCTCAGGGAATTCCCTCGGGGAATGGGAATTTCCAGTAGGATATTGAGTTTTGAGGGAACAGAGGTCAACCTCTGAAATGTTGATTGACTCAAGGCCAGGTTGGACAGGGCTTGGAGCAACCTGGTCTAGTGGAAAATGTCTCTGGCCATGTCAATGGGCTGGAATGAGACGATTTTTAAGTTCTTGTCCAACCCCAAACTATTCCATAATTCTATGACTCAGAGACCTCTACAAACCAGTGCAACCCAGGGCACAAATTGTGCCCCCAGAAGTCCTAATGAATAAAGGGGCTTGAGCCTTCATCCCTCCCTTTTTCCGAATAGACAGGACCTTCTCTCCTTCCTTGTCCACCTCAGCACTAAATCCAGGCACTACAGCAAGAAATTTCACTCCAACCATTCAGCTGGTGTTAGAAACCAGATCCAGACTGGGTCCTTCCACACTCACAAGAGGTTCATTGGGATTGTCACGGGGTATTTTTGGCCAGCATCAGTTTATTGAAACAAAGAGAGTAGAGGAAGGATGGAGATGCAAGAGTCAGAGCTTCTTACCTGACAGGGTCCCCTCCACAATCTTCCACCTTCGGCAGCTTTCCCTGGGCATCTTGGCTTCTCCACAAACATGGACCTCCATCCTCTTTTTTTGCACTCTTCAACATTTTGGGGTTTGCTTCTCTCTTTGGATAATGGGGAAATGGTCTCCAAGTGGCCAGGTGGTTAAGAAACTCCATTACTTTGGGAAAATGAGAAGGGTCTTACTCAGAAGTTTTTCAGAAGAAAAGAGTGTAAGAAAGCTTTGTTGAAAACAAACTTTATTTTTATCTCTTGTTTGAAAGTCTTTGCTTCTGATGAAGCAGAAGGGCAATCTTTGAAGCTTTTCAGCCAGATTTGATTCTCCATCAGTGGAATTCCATGCTTTCTACCCCTTTCATGTGCAACGTCCTCATAGCCCTGCTACACCTCTGAGGATTTGGGTAAAAACATCACTCATTTCCCAACATAAAACCCATTTTCTGCTTTTACACTGAGTTTCCAGCCAGGGCTGATCTTGCACCCACTGCCTTGTGGCAGGCTCTGAACCCCTCATATTCCCAAAGAGGTGTGAGCAAACACAGAAAGACCAGGATTGGTTCCTGAGCCTATCCTGGCTCCCACATTTTCCCTGCCACACAAGGTCTTTGCAGCATCCCCCCTCCAGGCTTTCTGTAGGACCTGCCTTCCCAACGAGTGCAGCGTCGGCACTAAAAAAAGCCCTCTGCGCTGCGAGCCAGGCCAGCACGTCCGCTGGAAAAATGACATAACCCCGTCACGTAATCTGGAGTTCCTCCTCTGAGGCAGCCTCGCGCCGGGGCCGTGTGAGAGGAGATCAAAGGGCAGCACAGGAAAACGAGAGCGGAGCCCACAGAGGGAAAAACACCCTCACCCGTCAGGCAGGGCACTATCGCAGCCCTCGGCGGGCTCTGGGAGTTCCCGTTCACAGGAGCGATGGAGACAGACATCCTCTGGCCCCTGGCACCAGCTGGGTGCGGGCAGGGTGTCCTTCTCCGTGCCTCTCCCACTTTATCTTTCAGACTAGTGTGGGACAGCAGCTGGAGACAAGATTCGGCTCCTCTTGTGCCCGCTCAAGTCCCACGGAAGGGATGTTCTTGATCCAAAAGGACTTGGGAGACTGCAGTGCCACCAGCACCCCATCCCCTGCATTCTCCAGCTGATTTCCCACTCTACCTGACTTCAGAACACACGGGGAAAACACAGGAGAGGGATGAGGCAGTGGGAGGGAGGTGAAACAGCAAGGAAAAGCTGTGGAAAGCAGTGGGTCCCGTGCCAGGAGTGGTGGTGCTGAGGGATCTCTGCTGCATACAGAGCCTGGCACAGTCCTGCAGGCTGGACCCTTTCCATCCTTCATCCTCCTCCCTATCCCTGCAGCCACAGGGAATCTGCCACCAGCTGCACCCCCAGCCACGTCCTCCCACCCCAGCTCCATCTGCCCAGCTGTGCCCACACCGGGGGATTTGCCTTGCCCAGGGTTTGTGGTTTCTGACCCCTGACTTGCCCGTTGCCACTGGAATTCCCTATCGCTCCAGTGACTCAGCTGACAGAAAGGGAGACAATGGCATTTTACATCAGCCCAGGCTATCAGGAGCCTGCCTTATCTGAGCTGTGTTTTTCTATTAGTCTAACACTCCATTGTGCATCCCTTTATCAGCTGCAATGTTGATGTAATGCTGGCTTGGAAGTGGTTTCTGCATCCTAGCACTAAGACAGCTCACTTTTATTTCGGGGGGGAAGGGGAGGGTGCGAGAGGAGGGTTTATCGGGATTCTCAGGAGATAGGAGCCCTTCTGCTGCACGGAGCAGGGAGGGAGGGCTGGCTGGGTGGTGGAGGAGGGCTACCAGCCCAAATTGAGCAGACCTTTTTTTTTTTTAACCAGCAATTTAATGAGCATAATTTCTGCTCCTCCCATCCTGACAGTGTTTTTAATCGGAGTGTTTGCTCATCAGGATAAATGTCCTCTCTGGCTCCTTCTGCAAGTCCCAGAAGGTGCAGGACCTGGCTTTCTGCAGCAGGACTGGCCCAGCTGCTGGTGGCAGGGTGATCCCTGACTTGTCCTGTGGTGTGGGTCATCCCCAGCATCATTTTCCTGGGCAGCTTTTCACTGGCTGATAAACTCAAGGTCCTTTTTCCCCCAGATCTTTTACGTTTCTAAACATCTATTTTCAAAATCCTGCCAGCAACTGAGCATCCTTAAAATGACTTAAAAAAAATCTGTGGTTGAATGAGAAGGATGAATGAATCCTCATGCATGAAGTAATAAGATAATGATGTGGCCTCAAAGGCTTTGCTTCCTGACGATCCTTGTGGGTCCCTTCCAACTCAGGATATCCTAAGTTTAAACCCTCAGGACCCAGCTCCATGACAGCAACAGGGGCAGAGTCACTTCAGCTGTTACACAGGAAGAGAGGAGCACATTAAATTTCTGTTACTGCAGAAACTTGAGGTTTATGGCCAGGTAGGATCAAATGTGTCAGATTTGGCTTATTGAGCAGTGGGAAGAGAAGGAAGGAGGTTGTCAAGGCAGGGCACAGAACATCTGGAGTCATCTCTGAGCATCATCTGTGACTAACATGGCCTAGTTTCACTCAGCTCCTCCAGCCCACGTGGCAGCCATGCTTTGGCCAAAGTCAGCAGCACCAAAAACTGACCAAAGTCAGTATTTTCAAGCTCACCGTGACTCCCCCTTGGAGCAGTCTCTGGGGTGAAGGGGATGGACCCTAATGGGAGCTCTCTGCTCCTTCCTTGGTGGGCTTTCTTGCTTATCCTTTCCTCCTGACTTCATGTGTGAAGGTAGGACCAGGGGATGTTTTTAGGTTTCCTCTCCTTTTAATGAATTAATTTCCTATTTTGCTTCACTCAAGCTCCGTGGCCTGCTGAAGATGCTGCTGTCAGGGTACCCCATCATAAAGTGCATAGAGCCACTTGTAGAAGCCATACATGAATTAGAATCACAGAATGGTTTGGGGGGCAAGGGACCTCAAAGATCATCTTGTTCCAACCCCCTGCCATGGGCAGGGATACCTTCCACTAGCCCAGGTTGCTCCAAGCCCTGTCCAACCTGGTCTTGGGATGGGGCAGCTACAGCTACTTCCAGGGATGGGGCAGCTACAGCTTCTCTGGGAAACCTCTTCCAGTGTCTCACCACTCTCTGAGCAAAGAATTTCTTCCTAACTTCTAATCTAAACCCATCCCCTCTCAGGTTAAAACCATTATCCCTTGGCCCATCACTAGCTGCCCATAGAAAAAGTCCCTCTTTCTCCTTTTTATAAACCCCTTAAAGGTCTCCCTAGAGCCTCCTCTTCACCACTGTGTCATTAATAACAACCTGGTTTGACTGCTCCTTTGCTGTTTCACTGGTGCTCAGTCCACAGAGTGACCGAACAGAGAATATCATTGATTTTGGACTTTGGGTTCAGCTGCTGGGTAGGTGGTGTGAGGGGCTGTATTTTGTGGCTCTAGACAGGTATCTGCTGCAAATCCATCACCCCAGCAGCATGGTAGCTCTGGTCAGCTCAGCAGGTTTGTTTGATGTGGAAGAATAAGCAATCACATGTCATGCTACAGGCCCCTACACTCCTGTTTAATAGCAACAGTCAGATTTCAGGCTTTTCTGGAGTCCATGGAGCTCCGAAAAGCTACTCAGGACCCATTTGCCTCCCTTCAAAATTTATCCTTGAGTTTAGAGGAATTTACAGTGAACTGCAAATAACAAACCCCAGAAAATTCTGTGCACACATGTGAGCTTCACCCTCTGTGCCACCATCCAGGGTGTGATGGAGTCCTCACACACAACAGAGGAGAGGGTGAGTGGGACCTACCTGTGCTGC
This sequence comes from Oreocharis arfaki, assembly GCA_013398015.1. Classification (NCBI taxonomy): domain Eukaryota; kingdom Metazoa; phylum Chordata; class Aves; order Passeriformes; family Paramythiidae; genus Oreocharis; species Oreocharis arfaki. The sequence goes on along the minus strand of VZRR01004116.1, from coordinate 94,847 downwards.
CCAGGACAGTGCTGGAGTCACATTCCTGGAGGGATTTAAAAGCCCCATGGGTGTGACACTTGGGGACATGGGTTAGTGGTGGCCCTGGCAGTGCTGGGGGAACAATTGGGCTTTCCATCCATCCCCAGCAGGCTTCAGCCTGGGGCTTTGGCATTTGCCTACCAGCACTTTTGCACCTGTGTTTGCATACCCTGGGTGACTGTGTTTGCATGTTGAGCCCTGGAGATGGGTGAAGACCACACCATGTTTTACTTGCAGTAGAGAAACTACAACAGGCCTTTCTGAGAAGACCTTCAGAGCTAATTTCATTTCTTGCTCCTTCATTTTCTGCTCCTTCTCCTCTGCACCCATCAGATTAGTGAGAGTGCCACATGATGAGGACTCAGCAGAGTTCAAATGGAGTGCTTGGGTGGCAGTTCTGAAGTGCTGTTGCAGGGAAAGCAGGAGTAGAAACACAAACTGTGGAGGGCAGAGTCGTGGTGAATGGTTACTGCCCATCCCCAGCCACATCTGAGGGGCTGCTGTGTCCTCAGACCGTGAATAAATGTGTGGAAGGGCTCATGCAATGAGGTGAAGAAGCCCTGGAGGATCTCATCTGGCAGAGGTCCTACCTGGACCAGCCATCTCATGCACAGAAGCTGTTCTGCTTTCACCTCTTCCTCTTCAGCCTCCCCTGCCCGGGGTGGGCCGGCTGCTCTCTCGGCACAGCGAGTGGCCACGGTTTCGTCTCAGTCATCATTTCTATTGTTATCTGCCCATTATCTGATCCTCTCCCAGGCCGAGCCAGGAAATATCCTTCTGTCTCTGTCTTCGACGGCGCTCCATCCTCTTCCTCCTTGGAGAAGACAAAAGCAAAACAAGCGCATAATGAATCAGACGTTTCCCTTCTCACTTCGCCCCTTATTTCCCCCTCTCATTTTTCAGGCCGATTTCTGCCTTTTCCCTCCTGTTTGTTTGGGATGTGGCCTGCACTCAGCATCCCGGGGAGTCTGGCCAGCTCCTCTCGGAGTCAGCGGGAGTTCAGCGGTGGGTAAGGCTGATAGGGCTCCTCTGGCCCCCACTGCGTCCTCAAATGTCTGCAAGAAGCTTGGCCTCCTGACACCGGGGCATGGGATCAACTCCAGGCCAAGCTGGAGGTTCACGTGGGTTCAGGAAAGCAACTGGACAGTTGGGTGGAGGAAAAATGTTCTCTTGAGGGCGATTAAACGTGAGATCAGCTTATCCAGCTCAGGATGTCACGCGGCAGAAACGCGCTAAAGGCTGGAAGAGGGTGTTGGGGAAGCGTTGCTCTGTCCTTGCCCTCACTTTGTATTTCTCCATGGCATTCCTGGAGGAGAGGTGGGACACTCACCTCTACGCACTCCACGGGTTTTGTTTTGGCTGTAGAACAAATGGGGCAAAGCTCTGCCCCTGAAGCCCAGCACTCCTTAGCCTCCGGTGACCTTTCACTTTTGCTGTTCCAAACCAATGTTGGGTGCCACATCCAACATTCAGTGGGACTCTGCTTCTAAGCCAGATGGTCCTGGTCTTCTCTGGACCTGGTCAGGGTGGGAGTATTGAGGGGCTGTAAAGAAAGCTCCCTTAAAACACCCACACCAGTCCCCATCTGAGTAACACCTCCCTCTCCTTCACCTCTCCCTGCTACCCAACAGCTCCAAGCTTTGGTTCTTGTGTCAATTAGCCAGCTTTTCTTGGGATGTTCAGAAATCCCTGCAGTCCAGGGTCAGCGCTGCTGTGGGCATGGTTGTGTCTTCCAGGTAGGAGTCAGGTCTTTGGAAGCTCAGCTGCTTTTTGGAGAACTCAAGTGCAGGTTGGCCAAGGGCCAAGGCCAGTGGCAAAGACTTTGTTCCATTGGTGTGGGTGATGGGGGTGGGTGCCAACGGGTGTTCCTGGCCCCATTTCCATGACTGGGGGAAAGACAAGAATCTCCAGGGAGTGATTCCGGTCCTGAAACTTTCCTGGTCTTTTCAGAAAATGAAGGTGAAAAACAAGACACACCCACCCCCCCCAGAGAGATAAGTTCCCACAATTACAGATTCTGCAGTGATTTTTTGTTATGAGTTTTCACTGTCAACAGAAAGGAACAAATTATAGAATGATTAAGGTTGGAAAAGGTCTCCAAGGTCATCAAGTCCAGCCTTTCACCCATCACCACCACACCCACTGAGCCATGTCAAGAAGTGCCATGTCTGCTCCTCTTTTGAACACTTCCAGGGATGGTGACTCCACCACTTCCCTGGGCAGCCTGTTCCAATGCTTAGCCACTCTTTCAGTGAAGAAATTTTTCCTGATAACCAACCTGAACACCTCCTGCCATAGCTTGAGGCCGTTCCCCCCGTCCCATCTCTTGTTCCCTGGAAGAAGAGGACAAATCTCAGAATGTAGAAAGGAAAGATGAAAACATCCTTATTTCTTTACCTTTATAAAACACCCTGATGTTTCTTGTCATTTCTAACCAGGCCACATGGCTGAAATCAGAGGGATCTTCTCTCAGTGGATGCTGGGATAGTTTGCTGTTAGACCCACGGAAAGCCAAACTGCTGCTTTCAGAGAAGATTCTGAAAAATGAGAAAGGGCGTGGAAAAAAGGGCTACAGAGATTATCTGAAGAGTGAAGAGGAAGCCTTGGCATGGCAGGCCCAGAAAGCTTCTTCTGGTTGGCTTATCAGAAAAGGAGATAGAGAAGTAACCAGAGAAGAGCTACCTGTGGAGAAAAATGCCTGATGAAAAAAGTGTCTTCAATCTAGCAAAAAATGGGTTTCCCATGGCTGCAAAGCAGACTGGGACCACCCAGGCTTGTGGCTGTTGCTGAGGGAAATTAGTCAGCTGGTTAACCCAGGTTCTTCATCCCTGGATGCCTTTAAATTAGGAGCAGATGCATTTCTGGAAGCAATGTTTTAGTCAGGTGCAAGCTGCTGAGTTGCAGGCAGGAGCTGCGTCTGAGTATCACACTCACAGAGCTGGAATAAGATGGGATGAGCTCTGATTCCAGCTGGATTTGCATCAGCAGTTCTGGAAGGACTGCAAAGGGACATCTGACACCTCCTTGCTGATTGGTTTATGGGAGTTAGGAGATTTCCTTCTGGTTTGAGGGCACAGCCCTTATTCCTATCCCAGAGCTTCTGGCTGGGGTAAAGCAAAGGCTCAGCAAATCAAGGTGATGGGGAAGCCAGAGTGAGAATCACAGAACCATCAGGGCTGAAAGAGACCTTCAAGATCATCTAGTCTAACTAGAATTTCCACTGGGAAATCTTGGATTAGTCCAAGAATTGTGTCTGCTTATGAAGACAGGCTGGGAGAGCTTGTGGTGTTCAGCCTCGAGAAGAGAAGGCTCTGAGGAGACCTCAGAGCCCCTCTCAGTGCCTAAAAGGGCTCCAGAAGAGCTGGAGAGGGACTTGGGACAAGGGATGGAGGGACAGGACACAGGGAATGGCTTCCCACTGCCAGAGGGCAGGGATAGATGGGATATTGGGAAGGAATTGTTGGCTGTGGGGGTGGGGAGGCCCTGGCACAGGGTGCCCAGAGAAGCTGTGGCTGCCCCTGGATCCCTGGCAGTGTCCAAGGCCAGGTTGGACAAGGCTTGGAGCACCCTGGGCTAGTGGGAGGTGTCTCTGCCCATGGCAGGGGTTTGGAACTGGGTGACATGTAAGGTCCTTCCCAACTCAAATAATTCTCTGACTCTATGGGGTTTTTTGTGCTTTTCTGCTGCTGTTTTTACACTCTTTATCCTTCTGGGTGTGCAGGTCATAAGCAAATAGGGAGGCTGTTGGATTTAGTACTCCACATCTTCAAAATGGACTTGTTCTTTCTTTAATACTTTTCCTGTTCTTGCTTCTTCTGTTTGTTTGTTTTTCTCTTTGAAGGCATATTTCACTCCCAGCTGCTACATTACCAATGCTCAGTTTTCTCACTGGGCAAGATTTACAGGGGACATTTTAAACAAATATGTTGCTTGAAAAATGTTTTTCCTGAGCTCTGCCCACCATTCTGAGCAGGAATCTCTTTTGGGTAGAGACACCAGCAGCTAAATAGGGTCTAAAATCCCCATTTATACCACAGGCTGCAAGGTGTGGGCATCAAGAGAGCAACTTGAAGGAATTTTGATCAAATCTTCAGCAACAGAGGGATAAAAAGTGAACAGGACTGAAGGGTATTGTGACAGGTAGGGGGCCTTGACGAACTCAGTCAGTCCAAACAGTGGATTAAACCTCCATAACCTCTCCTCCTTATGCAGCCTGTTCTTGTAAACCACTAGTGATGGAAACACTGTTCTTCCTCTCCCCTCTCTCCCTAGACAGGGAAATGAGGGACGTATCACATTTACCCCGTGCCTTATCTGGAACTGAACAGTCCATGTCCTTCAGCTGCTCCTCCTCGTCTGTGTTTTTCACTCTTCTCCTCATCCTTGTTGCTGTTTTCTGCATTTCCCCCACTCCCTGCTGTAGCTCCGCATGGTGCCCAGGCTGGACCCTGTGCTGGACCTCCTCTGTCTCAGGTTTTGGACCAATTTATGCATCTCAGTGTGGAATAAAAGCCCTTTGCTCCAGCTGATTGATGCTCAGCCTCTGATCTGCAATGCAGATTCCCTTCTGCTCCTGCTCTGCTGCCTTGTGGTTGGTCCCCATCAATCCCATCTTATTGCATGCAGGATCTCTTTCCTAAATCCACCTTTTCCTCACAAACCTTTGTTCCATGGAGATTACTGTATTCTCACTAACACTCAGCTTCCAGGGAGTATGGGAGTACTGTGTTCTCTTCTTACTGAGTTTCTCAAACTCCCGCAGAACCAGTGGTGACCCAAATCTTTTGGAAGTCAGACCAGTCCCATCCATAGGAGGTGGAGGTGGGCTCCCAGCCCAGGAGGGCATCAAGGATTTCATGCCCTGTGTACACAGCCCTCGGCATGGCAGGGAGGGACTGCAGCCTCCTGCATAGAGAGAGGCCCTGATCCCTTTCATTGCGTGGCTGAAGACAAGAAAAAGCCTTTCCATTCATTCTGAGCAGGTTTTCCAGCCCCTCCCGTCTTGACCCTGATTGCTTATCAGCTGAGATATGTTTATCCTAAATCTTTCTTTTCTCCTTTTTGTGTCTCCCCCTCAACCTCTCCCATTCCTGCTTTTTCTCCCGCTGTTTCTCTCTCCCAGCAGCCCACATGCACACCCCCTTCCCAAGGCCAGGGCTGAGCTTGCAGAGGAGTGAAGCTTCAGACTAAACTTTAATTTGCACGCTCCCTCTCTCAAGGGCACCCGGCGTTTCTTCGGCTGTTGTTCACCGCAGAACTGGAAGGTTCTGGTTTGTGCCACCGAGACAGCACCAGTGTAATTACAGCGTGTTCCCTCCCTGTGGAATTCAGGAAAGACCAGCTCCTTTTATAGCCTGGCCAGAGCCCCTCTGAGGGGCTGCTCCTGTGCCTCTCTTACACCCTCTGTCCCCGGGACTGGTGTGAAAGTGCTGCAGCGTTGACCTCAAGCCCTGCAGGCCCTTTAAGTGGTTCCTAGAAAACCCTCCTGGCGCTTTGCCCACGGGGTACAGTCACAGCTCTGCCCTGGGAGGGCTGTGCTGGTGCTGGCCTGTGCCTCTGCAAAGTCCCTGCTGCTGCAGACACTATTCAGAGACCAGGTCCTTAAAAAATTCACGTTATGGCTTAGAGATGTGGTTTAGGGCTGGGCTTGGCAGTGCTAAGTTCATGACTGGACTCAGTCTTAGAGGGCTTTTCCAACCTTAACGGTTCTGTGATTCTCTGAAGCATGGACTGCCCAGTTGTGCGCATCTCCTGTTTCCAGGAGCTCCGTTTCTACCACTTCCTAGAGAATCCAGGAGCCCTTTTCCTCAGCCTAGGTTTTGCCCATGCCAGGGCAGATGTCAGGATGTATACCAGGAGCCACTCACCCTGCAATGATCTCCTCCCAGAGCAGTGGTGCTGGTGGGGAAGATGCAAGGGGTGGGGTGAAGGGTGGGGTAAGAAGAGAAATCCTGCACTTCTATTATCTGGGAGGTGCTTGTGCTGTGGGAAGTCTGGGCCTTTTTGGTACCCTGGGAGTCGACAGCAGTGTCTGGTTGGGAGGATTAAATAGGAAGAAGGGAGAACATCACTTCATGCTGCTTTCCCAGCCTTTCAAACCCAACTTTTGGCCCAAATCTCGTGGAACTAACAAAGCACAAATGGGCATCAACTTCTCTCTGTGGAACTGTGACTTGTTTCGTATTTCCATTCTGTTTCTGTCCCTGGGAGCCCATCCTCTGGGTGTCCCCATACATCCCAGCCTGCTGTTCTTTTTAGCATTCCCAGCTATTGGACAATATTAGCAGAAAGTCAAGAGCATGCAACTCTTGGGGATTGGAGACTTCTCCAAGACTTTTCTCTGAAGTCCTTCCTGCTCCTTCTGTAAGGACACAGCATTTCTGTGAAGTCACCTTGGAGTGTTCCTCTTAGATTGCAAAAGCAGGATATTGCAAAATCTCTGAAGACTCAGAGACTGAGACTGGTTGGAAACCGAGGGGTCTTGTTCTCCAGAATTGCTTGGATGTTTTGGCTTTTCTCACCCCGAGGTCCATTGAGTGGGGACAGAGTATCTTAGGGTTGTTTCCCAAGTGAGACAGATTTAGTTATCCACTGGGTAGAGTGCTAGTCTGGGAAGTGAGGCAGGATTTAAACTCTCCTCCTTGAGTATCTCATCATGCTTCTCCCCAGCTGTGAAACAGCGGCAGTGCAAGACTGGGATGAAGAGAGCTCCGTGTTATCATGAATAACAAGAACAAGTGGGTTTCTAATCTTGGGGATGAGATGATCTTTTCCGTCACAGGACACAGCTCCACTAATAAATAAAACAGTGCCAAACACAGACACTGGAACTTGATTGCCTCTGTCGTTGACATGGTGCTTGGCACAGTTTTGGCCCCAGCCAGCTACTGCCACCCTAAATCTGCACAGGGCAGAGCACAGGGGTGCTGCTTCCAGACCAAGTCCTGGTGGAACACCCAGCCTTTTGGGGTGCCTTGTAAGAACCTCCTCTGGGTGGAAGGAGCACGTGGCCAAGCACAGCTGAGCTGTTGATGCAGCACTCCTCTTGTGCTGCTTCTTAGACCCTTTGCATAAACATTTGTGAGTGGCCAGGGTTGTGAAAGAGCCCGTGAGCAGATAGGGCTCTGCTCTGACTCCGTGCGGCCGCTCAGATGTTTTTGCCCTGCTTTTCATGCAGGCAAGCTCAGACCATGGCAGAGGTCAAAACAGCACAGGATATCTTTAAAAAGCCTGGAGCTGAACCAGATAGCTCTTCCCAAAAGCCTTCTTCACCAGTTTTTGTTTTCCACTCCTGCAGTACTCAGGTCATGCCAGAGTTTCTGTTTGCAGCACGTGGAAAGTGCAGCAACTGCACGTCAAAAAATGCAGGAAATAAAAACTAAAGAAGAAAAGGGCAGATTGAACAGGGCAGTTCTTGTTTATCTTGCACTGGGGCTTGCAAGGTTGTAGAGATCCTCAAGCTGAGCTTGGATGGGGAGATGTTCATTAACTCCATCGCCTTCATTTTCCATGTAAAGCTTTCCCTCCACTTTGCCACTCTGGTCCCCCCAGCGCTGCCCCTGTCCCCCCCATCCCATTAGGACCCAGCGGGCTGTCGGAAGCATAATGGAAGAGAGAGCTTTCATCCATCACAGACCTTGAAGAGTTCAGCGAGGCAGAGCCATCACAGAGGAGAAACATTCCTCTGCGAATCCCCTCTTGTCTCTCGGGTGGGAAGGGGGAGGAGGAGGGAGAGATAAGGCCAAACTAATTTGTCTTTTTTAATTGGCTCAGAATACTTGAACGAAAGCTGGTTTGTTATCCTTGGCTTTGCTCTGGCAGGCGTCCAGGATGTAGGGCAGGGCCAGAGGCTTCTGAAGAGTTAACCTCTTCTGAATATCCTATTAGGATCCTCTCCATTTAGTGTAAGGACGATGTAAGCAGAGTCAGAGTGGGAGGGCCTCTTCGGCTTTCTTTTTTCCCTTTTTCTGGTGGAAACTCAGCTTTGGAAGGGACACAGGACACAGCAAAGGCCTGAGGGTGAGAGTCTGCTGGTCAGGTTTTGCAGTATGCTCAGTAGACATCCAGAGCTGAGCTAATCACCCCCAGCTCACTCTGTAGTCAGCGAAGAGAGACAGGCACTTTCTGAGGGACAATTGAGTCAGACTAAGGCAGGATCTGAAAGACATCAAATGATTCAGGCCTGGAGTGACTGGAAAGGGAGAACGGAATGGTTTGGGTTGGACCAGACATTAAAGATCATCTAGTTTCAACTCCAAGACAATTTTTCCCAGGATGTTTACATTTATCTGGCATCACACAGATGGGACAACAGATCTGTGTGAGGCCTGTGCAGGTCTTGGAGATCAGCTGGAGGCTGAGGGCATCTAAAATAGCACTTGATGCCAAGGCATGGGCAATTGATCAATCTGATAAAGTCACCATGGATGACTCGGGCTCTGGATGTCTGGCCTTAGCTGATCACATCTTCAACACACAGTTGAGAAGAATCATGGAATCACAGAAGGGTCTGGGTAGGAAGGGACCTTAAAAATAATCCACTCCAATCCTGCTGCCATGAGCAGGGGCACCTTCCACTAGACCAGGTTAAGAAGTGGCACCAAAGTCAGGCTTGAGGTCAGATCACCTGGCTGTCCACGATTTCTGTTGAGTGACCTGTTTGTTGTAAAAGAGAGATCACCAAATCCTTTAAAACAAACTCAAAGGCATATTTACAAGATTGTTTAGGCATGAACTCCACCTTCATCAGTCTTCGTGGTCATGATGTCTGACAGACAAAGCGGTCCAACATGCTTCCTTGAAGGGTCCCAACTGTACCTTTCATGAAGATGGATGATGTGGGCCAGGCTGGTCCATGGGGCTTGGAGCAGCTTGGGTAAGTGAAAGGTGTCCCTGCCCATGGCAGGGGGTTGGAACAAGATGAGCTTTAAGTCCTTTCCAATCCACACCATTCATGATTTTATGTGTATGGAGCTGAGCTCAGGACAGTGCTGGTGGATCTTAAAACAACCCTGGACTTTCCCAGGGCTCCTCACACGCCCAGCTGAGGTCCAGCCAAGGGGCATTCTGCGGAAAACCAGTGATGCTGCACACTTTGGCTTCCTCCCTTGCTCGGAGGCGTGGATCCTTTGTTTGCAGATGGTTGCAGTCCCAGGTCAAGGCCTGTGCCCTCCCCATGTCTGGGAGCATCAGATTTGCTTTGGTCTCTGACAGCATTACTGCAAAGTAATTTCTCTCTCCGGGCCGTGCCACTTCAGCAGGGGAAGAGGCGAGAGGCAGAGCTCAGCAGCTCTGACAGACAGTTTGCCAGGTCCACGGGTTAATTCTGTGCTCCGTTATAAATTTCCCTTTGTAGAGATGGCAGGCCTAATTGATTTAGGAGCCAAACTCCCATTTCTCAAAGAAGACTTATCTGGACTTGTAAAACGGGGAGCTTGCTTTCAACCCCAAAGCAGGAGAGTTAATGTGTGCTCGACATGTTCTACCATCCTAAATCATGTTAATTAACAATGTCATTTAATTCATAGAAATGCCTGATTCCTTTTTTTTTTTTTTCTTTTAGAAACCCATGTTGTGATCAAAACCCATCATGTGGGCAGTTTAGTTGCATTCCTCAGCCTTATTGAAAGGAAATCTACCTTGTAGGGGAGTTGTTTGTGCAAATAAAAGCCTACGAAGTGAGAAAGGAGAAAATGTCCTGGAGAAATACATCCAAGACTGGAATGGTACAGCCAGGGCTGTGTTTCCCAGGGCTGGAAATCCCTGCTCCTTTTCTCATTGATGGAATCTCCCAGAGTTCACCCAGTGTGACCCAAGTAACGCCATCACAAACCAGTCTCAGCCCCTGGGTTTTGCTTTTCTCAGAAGTTTTAATCAACTCCTTCGACAGATGCAGGCAGAGAGGGAGTAGCCCTGCAGCCAAACACTGCTGTGGGTGCCCTCAGAGATGGGTTTGGTTCCCTGCTCCATCCCAAAAGTCCCAAGATGCTTGGGGCAAGTCCCGTCCCATGGCAGCTGCCACAGCCCCAGCCAAGGACCAAAGAACCCCGGGAGTGAAGGGGCTCCTTGAGGGCATCTCCCACATCCTCCTGCCCCAAGGCAGAGTCAGTACCTGCCTCCTCACCCTTGCCAGGGCTGTTCTGAACAATGCTGAGTTTCCCAGGCAGTTTCTCCTTCCTACACTTCCCTGTGCTTGCCATTAAAAGTCCCTTCCCTCCCTTCTTTTACCTCTCATGAAGGAATGTCACTCCTCAAGTGTCTCTGCAGAGGAACCAATTTCACTGCTCCCTCCTTAATCTGACTTTCCTGCTCCTTTAGTCATTCTCTTGGCATTTTTTTGGGCTGTCCCCAGTCTGACCCCTTTTCCCTTGAAGCCTGGAGGGGGGCCCAGCACTCCAGCTGAGACCTTCCCAGGACCAAGGAGATAACTCCAGGGCTGACTTCAAAGATAATGCTGTAGCTCCATGGAGCCTCCCAACAGCTCAGATGCTTCCCAGCTTCACAGAGCTTGGGAAGAGGAGTTCCCATCGTGAAAGGAGACTGGGGAAGGCAGATCTAAGACGTTTTGGTGTTCGCATCCACACGGCCAAGCCTAGGGCTCTGCTGCTGATGGGAGTGAGGAACTGTGGTGGCTCCATCAACACTGGGGTGGGATTTGGCTGCCACAGGGGTGTCTAAGGTCATTTTAGTCTGAGATCCTGCTGCCAGTTGGCCTCCTGTTGACATCTCAGGTGCCTTCAGACTTTCCCAGTGCCTCTGTTTAGCCAATTGGATCATGTCTAAGAGTATGAAGGGAATAAAGGGAATATAAAGGGAATTTAGACATCCAGATCACTCAAAGATACTGACCTTGGGAAATCTATTAGTTTTAATCACAAGTGAGTCCTGACTTAGCATGCTAAATTACACAGCCTCTCTTGCTGTTTCACATCTCCCTTCTCCATTCCCATCACTTTTCCCCATGCAAAGACTCCCCTTTCCCTGCTCGATGGAGGCACTGCAGGATCCCTTCCCTCTCCATCCTTGAGCATCCCCTGGGAGCAGAGCACTGAAACACCCCCAGAGGGACCCCAGCATTTGGGATTTGAGTCTTGTGCAGAGGAAAAGGATGGTAAAACACCTTCCCTCAACTCCTCTCACACCTCTGAGCTTTGCCTGGAGAGGAGCTGCCTCCTCCTGCCTGGGGATGTGCTGGAGGCTGAGCGGAGCCCATTCCTTCATGGAAACCCCCCTTCTCTTTTCCATGGCTCCCAGAGCCGGGCACCCCCAGCCCTGGGAGGGCTCTGACAGTAACCATGCCACGGGGGGCTGTCAGTCAGAGCAACGTTGGGCAGTGTCAGCCACAGTTCGCTGTAATCTCCCAGGGGGAGAGCGGTGCCAGAAGTGACAGCTACCTTTATCCACATCCCAGGGATATAAACAATATCCTGAAATAATGACAGGGGGAGCATAAGCATCAATATCCTTCAGCTGCTTCTCCCCCCGCTCTCTCCACCCCGGAGTATGTTCCTGAAAAGCCTCGTTTCCTAATACCTGGGGTTTCTTTGCTTATTAGCCTTATCTGCTGGAGCAAAGTACCTCGGTGAAAGACATTTTTTGGTGACGTTTTTCGGAATGTTTTTGTAATCCTTGCATTTATAGGCAAAGACAAGGAGATCAAAGCTGCCCAGGGTTTATAAAGTATGTCAGGCTGAAAGTTTGACATCAATTAGAGTGATATACACGTTGTCCAGATTTATGAGAAAACACTGATTTGGCCCCATCCCCTTCCCCCAGATCAGCGAGACTCCTTTCAGTGACTCGCGTCTCTTTTCAGGGCCTGCTGATGAGTGATCAGGGATCTGTGGCCCGGCGGTTCTTCCCAGCTGGAATCCTGCCCTGAGCTGGCCAGATTCAGCTGCTTCCATTCACTCTGCCCATGGCTCTGCAGTGGCAGCAATCAGAAATTACTCACTTGAAATGTGTTTGGAAGGGGAAAGGGGGATACAGGACTGAGAATTTAGTTTTCTTCTTAATGCTTTTCTTTTGCTTAATAACTAATGCTCAATACTTTTTCTTTTTGGTGTGTCTTCTTTCGCTTTCTTTTGCAGTAGAAATTACCATCACCAGAAGGAATGGCTGAAAACTGTAAATCCTTCATGGCCTAGTTGCAAATGGAGAAATTCCCCCTTGAAAGGCAACTGAGAGATTTCCTAATGAGAGAAGTTTGGGGCCCCATCCCCACCATGTTCCCAAATAATGTCCCAGTGTGGACACTGTCTCTGTGACACAGCAGGGAAGGTGCAGAGGAGCCTCATGGCTGAGCTGGTCAGGAGAAAAGAAGAGATTTCAGTTCACAGCCTCTCTCGGGCTCAGGAAAGTGAAACTGAAATCATCTGCTTCCCAGAAAGGAGCCATGACCTTCTCTCCAGTCTTCCTGCTGAAGGTGGCCATGTCTATTAACAAAAAATAAGTGACTTGTAGAGCGTGAAGGTAACGGAGGGGAGGGAGAGCTGTGCCTTTCATCTTCAGGCAGCTCCCCTGCACAGGTGGCTGTGCTGCCTTTGCTTTTGCCTGACGCAGTGAGAAGGTGCGGATGGAGCTGGAGCCTGATTTACAGACACAGACTCCTTCTCTTGTGGTCTTCTGGGATTTGCACTAAGAATCATGGAATAGTTTGGGTTAGAAGGGACATTTAATGGTCAGCTAGTCCACCCTCCCTGCAGTAAATAGGGACACCTGCTACTACCCCAGGTTGATCCAAGCCCCATCCAGCCTGGCCTTGGACACTGCCAGGGATCCAGGGGCAGCCACAGCTTCTCTGGGCAACCTCTGCCACGGCCTCACCACCCTCACTGTAAAAAATTTCTTCCTTATATCTAGTCAAAATACAGCCTCTTTTAGTTTAAAATCACCACTCCTTGTCACAACAGGCCCTACTAAAATTTTATCACCACTTGTGCAAGGTGATTGTGATTAGCAAACACTGACCTGAAGGAACATCTTGAAAAAGCACTTTTGGTGCTCAACTGTGTGTTTTGCAGTTCTCCTGCCTTTGGGAATTTGGTCCGGGGAGAAGATCTGAAATGTCAGGAGGAAGCCAGCTTTCCTCCAGCTGGAGAAAGTCCCTAGACATGGATTTGGAAGCTGTGGAGCTGTGTATGGATCTGTTGTACAGATTTCATTTACCTCTGGTGTCGACACACAGCAAATCCCACAGGATCATTTACCTCTGGATGGCTGGAGTAAATGTGAAAGCAATCCCAAATATCGGGGAGCTGAAAAAAAGGTTCTGGATCTAAAAATGGTCAAAGTGAAGGCAGGGAGGGGGATGAGGATAATAAATGCAAACTGGATAGTTTATCCCTAAATTAGACCTCGCTTCCATCTCATTTCCTCTGCTGCCTCCAGATATCCTCCCAGTGTTTCCTGGCAGTCCCTCTGCGTTTTCAAAATCCAAATTTTCCTCGTTTACCCCAGCGTTCACTGCTCTTCCTGTGTCTTGTGACCGAGGGTTGATTGCAATGGACGTTGTTCCTCCAGAGCAAACCAGGAGCTGATTGTCCCTTTAACTCCCCTGGAACACAGAAATCCACTCAAAGCAAGGAATTCTCCAAAAGCACCTGTGACAACTAGAAATGGAGTTTGCTGGGTGGAGGGAACAAGAGGTGACGATTTCAGCCGGGATTTTTGTCCCTGTGTTGTCACAAGTCGTTCTATGCCACAACTGTGTAATGAGCACAGAAACTTCCACCAGGATTTTCCATTTCATCCAAGCGAAACCCAGTGCTGCAAGGATTCTCTCAAATCTCAAGGATCCTACACGTCTCAACACCTCCTCCAGACCAGACTCCAGGTGAAGGATATGATTTAATAATTCATTGTTTTTGCATTGAAAATATCTCAGCACAGAGGTTTTTCAGCTCATTTTTGCTCACAGTGGCTGTCGAATGTGTCCTGTGATGGTCACGGGAGGTGTCACCCAGACAGGGAGCAGAGCCTGGAGGGATTCAGCTCGTGTTAAAGCAGACACCTCCATCCAGCTGAATTGCTCTGCAAGCTCCACTGACTGTGGAGCCTGGGGACCTGGATGAATTCAGATGCCTAAAAACATCTTCGATAGTTTCTTAGGATCCTTTGGCTCTGATGCTGAGTGGTGCCAGGAAGGGGAGATGTGCTGTGATGTTTATGTGGCCCAACAGAGCCCATGCACGTGATCCAGTCCGCCTTCTGCCCATCTTTTGGAGGAGCACTCCGAAAATTCCTGTAATTCATCAGTTGGTGCGGCAGCTTTTGTGTCTCTGTAGCTGTGGCAGGTCGAAACTTAGCTGATGGACAAGCTGTTAATCCAAGGAGAAAGCTGTTAACGCCTCTGCGATTTGCATATTTAAACTGCGCGGGAATTTCCTTTGGCTTCGGCTTTTTTGCCGAGAGGTCGGAGGGGGCCTTCAGGCTTCTGGGCCTTTCCCCCTTGCCCCATCCCCTCTCCTGGAGCAGCAGCACGGGATGCCCCGGGGTTGCTGCGGGAGAACCATCCCAGGGCGGCGGGCAGCTGAGGAACAGCCACAAGCGTAGCCGAGGGCATTCGGCGCGGCTTCTGGGGTCCCCGGAGCCTCCTCTCTACAGCCGGCACAGCTCGTGCTGAACCAAAAAAACCATCACATGCAGGTCTTCTTTTCTTCCAAGTCAGGGAGAAGGAAAAGGAAAGGAAGTTATGTGAGGGAGAAGAACATGGTGACTCCAAGGTCAGAGAGAGAGAGAGGGAGGATGAGATCCTGTGAGACGAAGCTCAAGATGGCGGCGGGGAAAAAGAGGGCGGAGGCGCCTCAGGCGTGGAACTTAAAGTTCTTGTAGCAAGCTGTGGAAAAACATTGTAATATCACAGACTGTTTACTCTTTAATTCATTGATGCACATGGGGGGATGGGAAATCTACGAGTCATCGCTGGATGGAGGAAGATTTTAGTTAAAATGGCCTGTGAAAATAAGTGGCCACGTGAAAATAAGGGAATGTCTAGGCCAGACTGTATAGAAGCGGTGAAAGGCTTTTAGAGATTTTGAAGAAAGAGAGCCTTTGTTTCCAGGCCATGTTTTCATCCTTAAAACATTAACACCCTGTGTTATTGTGACCCATGACTGCAGTGTGAAGGGACTCTCTGAGATTTCATGGGAGAGATGTTTTTTCACCTCGGTGAATTGATTTACTGGGCAGATTGCTGAGTTGTGAAGAATTCCACGGCAAAGCAGAAGAAACTCTTTTTTTCCCTTCAAATATTGGAGAGACTTTTAAGAACCCTAATACTGACCAAAATCTTCTGTTTGTTTTTTTTTCCCGTGTGCAAGTTGTTGGCACGAAGGGGTGCTGGAAAAAAGGAGAGTTTTGCTTTAATTTCTTACTATTTATTTTTACTTTAAATTCTATTAATAATAAACTTTCTTTATATTCTTTGAAGTTTTGAGCCTGCTTTGCTTTTCTCCAATCCTTGTCTCACAGAAGAAAATGAGTAATTAATGGATGCGAACTAAACCACTGCAGCAGCAAAGGATGTTTGAGAACGGACCAGAATCAACATGTAGGGACAAAAAAGCTGATGTACAGCTACTGTAGGCTGAAATGAATGAGGAAACCCTATGGGACCCCCTCTATTGCCCTTTTGCTAATCTCTGGAGCTATTTAGGACCTCAAGGTGTGCAGGTTTTCTTGAAAGACCACCAGTGGTTTCTGCAGACCCCAGTGGCTCAGCACTTCCCACCTTGGGATTTTACAGTGGGAACGGACGTTTTATCAGTGAACTGAGCTGAGGGATCCAATTCACCAGGGAAAGAAATGGTAGTCACAACTTCTCCACAAGGGACGTTAGAAGGTTGGCTTTAGTTGTGGTGCAGCTACATCCTTTATTCCTTGTTGCAGGCCAAACTAGGAATGACCTTGTGTGCCTGCTCTGCTAATTTCTCCCAAATTTTCAGAGACCTTCAGCTTCTCCAAGCTCTGCTATTCAGTCCATGCCTGCACTTGCTCCTCGTTTACAAAGCCATAATGAACAAGGTCAGTCTGGGAAAGGCACCAGAAAGTGGGACCCCTCTTCCAAAGAGCTGCTTGTGGAAAAGGTGCCAGCCAGAGAGAGAAATGCTCTGGTGTCCCTTGTTGTCCACATGGCAGTGGGATGTGGGGCTGTACCTTTAGCTGTCTTGGCTGCAATGATTGCAGTGGGAAAGAAATGGGAAGCATGAAAATGATTAGAGGAAAGGCTGAGATGATTGGCATTGTTCAGTCATTTTGAAACTCAGGGCAAAATGCTTCAAAGTTTTCTCTGATTTTTTTGCGGGGGGGGGTGTGTATTTTTTTTTTTTGGCTGAACTTGCCAAATTTGGCCTGAACTTGCAAAGAGACATGATCTGCCAAAACCTGCATTTTTGAGTGAATTAATGATGGTCATGAAAAATTTCAGCCAGCTGAGACAAAACCCAGAGCTGTCTTGAAGAGATAAAGTTAAAATGGTGCAAAAGTCTTTCCAGACAAGCCTTTATGGTTAGCTCCTTAAAGGAATGCATGTACCTAACTCCCTCTCAAATGATGGAGAGTCACTGCTTAATTCTTGGATGACATTGGCCCTTCGTGCTTAGATGGTGATGGCTGCTCTCGACAGCAGGAGGGACTGAACCAACAACCACTGAGAGCAAAAAGCAGAGTTCACACTAATTCCATTCACCCCATCAAGGATTTGCAGAGATTTCCTTTTAGGACAATGTGAGAAACATTTGGTGGCACAGGACTGGATCTGACCCTTCTTCCTCTCAGCAAATTCCTGCACTTGGCATGTTTCAAGCCCAGTTTGCTTTAGCCTTAGCTGTAAAATGCAGATTCTGTTGAAAAATGCCAGTGACCGTCTCTACTCTTTGGCCTTGCTTCGTTTTCAAATCAAAGAACAGCCTCAGCATCCTCCCTCATCCTCCCTTTTATTTCCCTCTTGGCAAAAAATAAACGTGTATATTTTCCCTAGGATGCTGGTATCTCTGCCCAGAACATACCATGACATTATTTTTAACTCTGTTTTCTCTTCCTTGCTTTTCTTTATGGAAAAGCCTTGGAAGTCTCTCTCTTTTTTTTTTTCATCTGTGCCTGCATCTGCTTTGCCCTTTCCTTCCCTTCCTCGCTGCTCCTGATAAAACACCTTGGTCTGATTCCAGCAAAATGCCAAATGTACGAGTGCAGGGAGCTGGGCAGAAATACCTCTGCTGATTAAATCACCCTTTTTAAATAGCCTGAGCTGTTCCTGTCAGCCCTGGTGCCAAACAGTTTCTTGCCTACCCGAATCCACTCAGCGGCAGCAGATCAGTGGCAGCCAACCTCTCTCGCTCTTGGCTTGAGCTGAGAAAAGGCAGCTAAAAGCCAGACAGATATGGAGATGTCTTCTGAAAAAACAGGAGGAGGTGAAGGAGCAGGAGGAAACATTTCTGGATGTTGTATTTCACCAAAATTTTGTTGTTTTCTTGCTGAGTATGGGCTGAATGTTGTGTTCAGAGCCTTAGAGGGCCGACCGTCAGAGGTGGTGAGTCTGTGGGTGAGTTTGGAGCCTCACTGTGCCAGATGGACAGGGCAGTGAGGGGTTTTGGGGGGCTCAGATGTGTCTTGGTGATCACCAAGGTCCTGACTTACCTTTGAGATCTTGTGGCACTTCCTGGTGCTGAGTTTTCTCCTTGGGGACGTGGGGCAAAGGGGCTGCACTGCTCGTGGATGGCTGAGCTTCCAGTAGCTCCAGTGCTCCTGTTCAGGTGGGGAGGAGGGAAGAATTGATTCCATCTTGCCAGGCTCTCAGGGCCTTGCAGACGTTACCTCTGACAAAAGGAGGAAAGGCACAAGGAGGAGGAGACCTGACATCCTCTGGGCTGGCTGGGCTCAGTGGGTGACCAGGGAAGGAGAAATGTTCTCTGGCTAAAGGCAGACTTCTCTTTAGGATGGAAAAGACCTTTTTTTTTCCCACTGTCCGTACTGGTGGGCTGACTGGACTGCAGCAAACCCTGAAAGATTGTCCCCGTGAGTGGTGGGTGTGGGCTCCACTGCACTTCTGCATCTCATCTCCAGGCATTCCAGGTCCTTGTCCTCATTCGGGTCCAGGCCATTAGCACTAACAGGTGATCAGGCCTGTGGACCAGGGAAAATCCTGGTCAAATTCATGGTGGATTTATAACCCATCCACAAAAACAGTGTGGATGTTTATATGGATAGAAAGAAAACCCAATTTTACGCGAGCAAGACTTTAAATAACACACCAGGGCTTCGTGGGGGGTACAAACCCTTACCTCTGAGGGAGGAGAAGAATGGGATCTAAAAAATATCCCATGGGAACTGCTCAACTCACTGCCGGGGGTATCTGGCACTTTCTGTTGAAGCATCACCCTGGAGCCACCAGCTCGGGGAAGGGACACTGGACCAGAGCATCCTGCACCCCAACCCTGTTACTCCACGCTCGTCTGCCAGCGCAGCCCTGGCCTGTCCTTCCCGTTCCCAGGCAGGAGTCAAGGTCTCCGTGGCAGGAGAGCCTGACGCAGGCAGCTCCCCCGGTGACGCTCCCGCTGCCGGGGACGGAACATTCCCGAGGGGAGGCGAGGGGTGGCCGGGGGGACGGGGCACAGATGCGCACAGACAGTCACCTTGAGCGGCTCTGGAGCGAGCAGGGACACGGCAGGATTGTTTTGCCGTCCTGCTCCAAGCAAGAGGAGGAGGAGGAGGAGGAGGAGTGGGGCTGACAGCAGGGATTTCGTGGGAGATTGCGTTGGAAGTAGCCAGCACAGCTGGGCTCTGTTCCATGGCCTTCACCTGCTGCTTTACCCAGGGAAAAAGGAAAGGGGAGATGTGGCTGCAGAGCTCTTCGGTTTCTGCTGCTGTCACACTTTGTTTTCTTCCCAGGTGGAAGGACCCTCTGGTCCTGCAGCATGGGTTGGGTCCATCCTATTAAGCTCTCTTCACATTCAGAAAAGAATGGCCAGACTCACAATGATTATTGGGAATTTGGGAACGGTGTCTGGCTCATAAAAACCCTCAAATTATGCCTGGGACTCACCTGGGTCAGCACTACTCAGGCCATGCCAGACCTGAGCCAAACTAAGCAGGATGGAGAGTTTGGAGATGGAGCTTCAAAGGGGTTTTTCCGTGTTTCTGGGAGAAAGGAATGGGGTCATCCTCTTTCCCTCCCTCCGTCTTTTTGAGTTCCTCTTGCTTCAGAGGGAACATTGGTTGGGCATTTCCCTGCAATGAATTATCCCAATGTTCCTTACTTTTGCGTCCAAGTGGGACAAGGCTGCGAGAATCCCTCTGAGTAAAATACAGTCCATCCCCAGGGCTCAGGCCTTCCTTACTTGTGTACAAGGAGCTGAGGATGGGAAGCTGGAGAGGGACTTGGGACAAGGGCCTGGAGGGGCAGGACAAGGGGGAATGGCTTCCCACTGCCAGAGGGCAAGGATAGATGGGCTATTAGGAAAGAATTCTTCCTTGTGAAGGTGGTGAGGCCCTTTCACAGGTTGCCCAGAGAAGCTGTGGCTGCCCTTGGATCCCTGGCAGTGTCCGAGGCCAGGTTGGATGAGGGTTGGAGCAACCTGGGATAGTGGAACAAGATGATCTTTAAGGTCCCTTCCAACCCAAAGCATTCAAGGATTCTATGAAACTGGAGGCGAATTTAGATCACCAACCTGGTGGGTGTTGCTTTTATCCCAACAAATGGCTTTACATTTTCAGGCCATGCCTTGGGGCTGGGATGTTGCTGGTCCATGCCAAAGGCTTTGCAGTCTTCCACTGTCCCACTCTTTTTAGATCAAGTCCATAAGAGACAAAGCATGGCAATGGTTTAGAAACACCCACAAGTGCTTCTCTGGCACCACACACCCAAACTGTGCATGCAGAGCACACACACAAACCAGTGCTCCCACCCCTGCAGCCTTCCCCGGCTCCCCAACCCACTGTATCCAACACTCAGGCACAGGCCGAGCCTCTCCCAGCAATTTTGGCTCCGAGCAGCCGAAGTGGGAGTGAGAAGAGGGCAGGGGGCTGGGGGGAAGGGTGTAAATTGCTCACGGAGGATGCTATCACGTCAAACGCTCTGTTTACAAGCTGCTGCCAGGTTATTGAAGATCAGAGAGTCGCTGGCTCTAAACACAGCTACTCCTGGAGTGCAGCGTGTCGGGGCTGGTTGATACATGTCCCCCAGCTGCCCTTGGGGTGACCTTTGAGACCCTGGAGTTATCAGGGGGAAGCGAGCATGCGGTGGGGCTGGGGGACCACCTACGGTGTGAGGGGAGCTGTGGGGAGATGCTGCACAGCCCAAGGGGAGGAGATCTGGAGATACAGAGGGCTCCTGGCCCATATAGAGTCAGGGCTGGGAACCTATAGGAGCATCTGAACACCTGGGATAAACATTTGCCAGACCATGGATGGCAGAGGTGACTTTTTCCAGTCTGACCAGTTGGGTTGATTGGTGTCCTCTGTGGTGTTGACACATGGAGAGGTGGCTCTGCCCACCAGATGAAAATCGATGCTGGTGATTCCAGGCAAAACTGGGTTTATCGGATGTAACTGTAGCATGAAATTCAACAAGGCCAGGAATCTGATCATGTGCACTGCTAAGCTCTCAACCTGCTCCAAGAAACTACTAAAGACCCAAACAATTCCTGGGCATCAGACTGGAGACAGCACACACACCAAGAACTGCTCCCAAAATGTATTTTGGATCTGCCCACCCTGTTCTAGAGGCTGAGAGAGTTTAACAGCATGGACACGGCCAGAGCAGACCAACTGGCCTCAGGACTGGGGGAAAGAACTGGTATTTTTTGTTTACCAACACAGCTGTGCAGAGGAGGTGCCAAAGTTTAAGGTACTGGAGCATCAGCAGCAGACAGAGCAGCCCTGGCAGTGTTTGTCAAACCAGAGGGAGATGCTCCTTCCTCCTGCTTTGCTGGCAGAGAGCTGGAGCTCAGGTTTAAGGCAGAGAGGACCAGCTGGCTGCAAATCCTCTGCTTGTGACCACGGGGATGGCGAGGCCATCCTCATCTCCAAGGAGAGCCAGAGCTGGATTTCCTGTTGCCAGCTCCCAGGACCATGAGCAGGCCAGAGCAGCTGCCCATCCCTTCTCTCCAAAGCTGGATAAACTGCTAATTTTAACTGCCTAGTGACCTTGGACAGACTGAGCGAGGAGGAAACCCTGGAGAAAGAGGTCTGGAAGCATCCTAGGAAAGGAGAACCCATGGCAGGTCACAGCCTGTCTGCAGTGGTGGGCAGTCCCAGATTCCGTGGGGAAGGGTGCAGTGCGAGGCCCAGGAAAGCAGAACAAGGAAATCAGTGATTTTGAGACTTTCCAAGCCAGGGATGGTGTTGTAAAGCCTGGCTCAGCCCCCTGAGGGATGAGCAATCCTCCAGAAACAGTCCCAGCCCTCTGCCTGCAACCCAGCACAAACCTCTTTGGGGCAGCCACGGGCCCTGAGTGTTTAAGGAAAATGCTTCCCTCGAGTCCTTTTCTCCATGAAGAGTTCTCCTGGCTGGTATCAGAGATGGAATGTTGCCCTGAGCAGCCAGTGGGGATGGAGAGGGCTTTCCTTGGGCTGGTTTGTTGAGGACTCTGTCTCTGCATCCCACCAGAAACACATCTGTGCTCTCTGCCACCCTCATAGCCTGGCTGTGCCTCACAGCCCCAACTTCTCCTTGGTTAGGGGTGCTCAGGGATGGCCACAAATGGTTTTCCTCCAGCCTGGAGTGCCACAACCCTTGGGGATGCTCAGAGACAAGACTCCTTGGAGAAGCAAGCCAGGTGAAATCTCCTTGGCACTGGGCTACCGAGCTGCCTGGCCAGGGGAAGGGGCCCTCCTGGAAAAAGCAGTCATTGTTCCCTTTGGTGGAGCAGCTCGGAGAGCAGAGCTCAGCCTGGCAGGACACTGATGCCCTTGTTTGCCCTGCAGTGTTTGCCAGGGAATATTTACCCGGCTGTGTGTGGGTGGAGGTAAAACAGAGCGAGGTGAGGGCTCCTCACCACCTCCATTCCCAGCAGCCTCCATTTGCAGTGCCAGCAGGGCACAGAGCAGGTGGAAACACTCAGATCCTCCCTTTGTCCCCTTGGGAGAGATCCTGAGCTGCTGTAATGCGGCAGTGTGCATGTGAGTGAGCTGTGCCTGCCAGCCCTGCTCCAGACAAGAGCCCAGCATGGGATGGCGTTGAAATAAAATCCCATTTCCCAGGACGTGGGACAACGGCTTTAAGCTGAAGGGGGGTTGATTTAGATTAGGTATTAGGAAGAAATTCTTGTCTGTGGAGAAGCTGTGGCTGCCCGTGGATCCCTGGAAGTGTCCAAGGCCAGGTTGGACGGGGCTTGGAGCAACCTGGGCTAGTGGAAGGTGTCCCTGCCCATGGCAGGGGGTGGAATGAGATGGACGTTCAGGTCCCTTCTATCCCAAAGCATTCTGTGATTCCGTGGTTCTGTGACATAGCTGTGATGCTGCTTTGCTCTTGCTTTACCCTGGGGACCAAGCCCCTCTCGCAGCCCCAGGGTCCAGCTGCAGACAGAGTGTGTGCTGTGCTGAATCTTCTACTATCCGTGAGAAAATCCGCACTGCTGGGAGTGCCCAGGTTCTGACGAAAGCTGGAGCTCACACCTTGTGAGATAGACAGATAGCAGAAAAACCACCCAG
>VZRR01004116.1:56296-71790 GCA_013398015.1 Oreocharis arfaki | reverse complement strand
TCCCCTTGGGAGAGATCCTGAGCTGCTGTAATGCGGCAGTGTGCATGTGAGTGAGCTGTGCCTGCCAGCCCTGCTCCAGACAAGAGCCCAGCATGGGATGGCGTTGAAATAAAATCCCATTTCCCAGGACGTGGGACAACGGCTTTAAGCTGAAGGAGGGTTGATTTAGATTAGGTATTAGGAAGAAATTCTTGTCTGTGGAGAAGCTGTGGCTGCCCGTGGATCCCTGGAAGTGTCCAAGGCCAGGTTGGACGGGGCTTGGAGCAACCTGGGCTAGTGGAAGGTGTCCCTGCCCATGGCAGGGGGTGGAATGAGATGAACGTTCAGGTCCCTTCTATCCCAAAGCATTCTGTGATTCTGTGGTTCTGTGACATAGCTGTGATGCTGCTTTGCTCTTGCTTTACCCTGGGGACCAAGCCCCTCTCGCAGCCCCAGGGTCCAGCTGCAGACAGAGTGTGTGCTGTGCTGAATCTTCTACTATCCGTGAGAAAATCCGCACTGCTGGGAGTGCCCAGGTTCTGACGAAAGCTGGAGCTCACACCTTGTGAGATAGACAGATAGCAGAAAAACCACCCAGGGCTGCAGCACCTCCCAGTCCCGCCCTCTCGCTGGTTTTCCTTTGCTCTCCCTCCCTCTCCCACCTCTCTCCCCTCAGCACCTGCTGGATTTTCCATGCCTGGCTCCCCCCCTGGCCCTGGCTCCGAGTTTCCAGGTGCGCTTCCCACGTTGCCAAGATGTCACAGTGCACAGCTATTGCCTGGAGAAGGTTTCGCACTGCAGCATCTGCAAGGTGAGGAACTGAGAAATACCACAAAAACCTTCTCTCCAAAGCCTCAAACCACTTGTAAACAGGGTGTTAATAACAACGAACTCAGCACAAGGCCAGACATCACCCACAGAGGTGAAATTTCAGACAGAGGATGGGGGGATGGGGATAGAGTAGCAGGACCGAGGCTGCAGGGGAAAGCAAAGACCAATAATGGAGGACTGAATCTTTCAGTGTGAGGGTTGGAAAGACCATGCCAGTGGCACCCAAGGAAGAAATGAAAGGATTATCTTGGACATTATGCAAGATACACGTCACTGGGTAATTCTTTTAATCCTTGTCTGGGCCATGCAGGGGTTCCTGCTCTGTCTGTGGCAGGAATTGACTCATATCTTGTAAAACACCTTTGCACAGCCCAACACGTTCTTCTTGGGTGGGTTCACAAGCTGAATTTGAGAGCTTGGATCACTTTTATCACCCTTCTCCTGCTCCAAGACGCCTCTCACTGGAGCTCACTCATGTGAAGGGACATCTCTTAGGCTGCCAGGGCAATCTGGGGACAAAGGGGCTCTTGCAGAGCTTTCTGATGGCATTGGAGCCATCCTGGGCTGGAGGTCACAGAGGACAGCACTCCACTCCTCCCGTGGGATTGTGACTGCAATCCCTGATGTCCATGCTCGGGAGGGCAGGTCCTTTACTGCCCAGCTGTGGTGGAGGAGTTGCAGGCTCTGTTTCCCAGCGGTTTGGGTGGGTGTTTTGCAAAACTGAGGATGTTTTTTAAAAGCAGGGCTGCTCACGGAGCTCACGCTCTCCCTCCATCCCCTGGAGAGGCTCAGCTTGGCGGCACAGCCCCAGCCCACCCCCCAAAGCAAGGGAGGAGTTTCCAGTGGTTTCTCCCAGGCCTTCAGGGAGGAGATTATGGAGCCAGGCCTGCCGCAGGGAACAAATCTAACGTGTTTGTGCAGCGGGAACAAAAGGACCGTGGTGTCCAGAGCAGAGCAAGCTCAGCTCACAGGCTCGTTATGTTCACCCTGGGCTTGGCCACGTGCTGCTACTGGCCATAAAAATATCCATTTCCTTTCTAATTTGAGCTACAACACTTGACACTTTGGCCTTGGGCGATAATGCAATGTACAAGTGCTCAGCAGACACCCTGCAGCCCTTCTTCCTGCTTTGCTCCAGCACAAATAATCCACGGTTTTCACTTCAATAAAATATTAACAGCCAAGGAGTCAAATAGCTTTCATCTGTATTTGTCTCCTGACTATTATCCCATTAACAGGAATCTGCTGGTTCTGCATGGAGTTCCTGGGATCTGGGAAAGACCAAGCTGGAGTTCAAGCAAGGGGAAAGACTTTTCCTTCAGCTCCAGTGAAGTTATTGAATAAATTGCTTCTTTTCCCCCACTATGGTTTAAAATGGGCTTTGTGTAATTATAGCACATGTAACTTGTCCTTTGGGATTCACAAAGGCACTGGACGGAGCCTGATAAATCTTAAATGAATGCTAGGACTTACTAGCACTGAGTTCATGGGGTTCAGGTTGTGAGGATGGAGATCTTTTCCACAGCCCAAGGTTTCCCATCCAGCTCCAGTGCAGTCCTAGAGGAGTGCAGGTCTCCCATAGGCTTCCATCCACCATCCCTGTGGAAAAATCCCAGACACCCTCGGGTTCCTCCACTAGACCAGCATTTCTGAGGTGGATCATCTCAGCCAGTTTCCTTCTTCCTGAGTCTGGGAGATTATTTATCGTCATTAAATCCTCCTTTCCCCCTCAGAGGGACAACTCCTTTTTCTCTGAGGCTCCTGTGCAGCAGTGGCATGAACAGGCAATTCCGTGTCATGTCTTGGGCTTGGTTGGGTGTTTTTTCTGACACACAGGTCATAGAATGATGGAATGGTTTGGATTGGAAGGGATCTTAAGGATCATCTCATTCCAAGTCCCCTGCCATGGACAAGGACACCTTCCACTACCCTAGGTTGCTTCAAGCCCCATCCAACACGGCCTTGGGCACTTCCAGGGATGGGGCAGCCACAGCTTCTCTGGGCACCTGTGCCAGTGTTTTACACCCTCATTGTAAAAACCCATCTTCCTTACATCTGGTTTAAATCTACCCTATTTTAGTTTAAAAACATCACTCCCTGTCCTGTTGCAACAGATCCTGGTAAAAAGTCTGTCCCCATCTTTCTTATAAACCCCCTTTGAATCTTAGAAGGTCACCCCAAAGATTTCTCTTTCCATCTCTGCTGTTTCTTTCCCATAGCATCCCTATTCCACTGTGAAATGCACCCTCAACAGCTGAACTCAAAATGAACTTCATGGAGAAGAAAGCAGCAGATGAAACACCCTGGGGGGATGATTCTGGAGAGTCCCGTGTGTCCCAGCCTGGAGCTCACTCCTGCGGCCCTCACACCCTTCCCATCTGCCATCTGTGCCTTATTTCTTTGCCCTCCGCTCACCAGCCCAGCCAAACTCCTGACTGGAGACCAGCCTGCCGCTTCTTGTGGGCATTCCCCCGGGTCGGAGATTCACCAGAAGCCAGGGAAATGGATTTGAACCCTCCCGGCGCTGCGTGCGGAGCGGGACCTGCCGTGATGGGGCACCAGGAACTTTTGCAGCGAAGGCTCAGCCAAGCGAGCAGGGATTTTATTTCTAAGCTATTTTATTAGATCTGGTTTTACTTCCCAAGAGCTGCCCAGATTTCCTTGGAAGGAGGGACATCTCGTGGCCACACCACGAACATCTCTCCTGCGCCTCGGGCATCCTCGCCTTCCAGCCCCGGGTACCACCCCAGCATCACCTCGCGCTGCCCGCGGAGCCCCCCGGCCTCTCCCTTCTCGTCCAGGGGCTGGGGCTGGCCACGGGAAGGACGGGGGAAGGACAGGAGCTGGCCACGGGAAGGACAGGGGCTCACTCAAACCCTGACACCTCAGCAAAGAAACGGGAAGTCCTCGTATCCAGTTTTTTTATTTCTGACTTGAGGCGGAGCGGGGGCATCCCCTGGAAGGAACGCTCCAGAGCTGGTGCGGCCCGAGGAGGTGAGGACAGGACACGCTCCCAGCCCTGCCCGTGGCACGGAGGGGGCGAAGTATCGCCAGCAGCGGCATCAGGGGTGGGGCAGAGATTCTTCACCCCCATACCACCACTCTGGCCGCGGTCCCTTCTTCCCGGGGCTGCATTTGAGGGGCTGAGGGGTTTTTCTGTATCCAGGTGGGTCACGAAGGAGTTTTCTGTCCTCCGTTCCAGAGGTGATGCCTGCAAAGAGGGTACAGCCCTCCGTGGCGGACGAGGAAGGAGCTGTGCCCGTCTCTCAGCCACCTCTTCAGTCTCTGCGACCACCACAGAGCCGGCAGCATCCGCCTGCCTCGTGTCCCTCCTCATTCTCCATCTCCACGCGCGGACAGGAGAAAGGCAAAGCCGTGCGCCGAGCCACGGCCGGGCGGTGGCTGTCCCGCAGCGCTGTCCCCAGCAGCTGGCGGGGCCGTGGCTCACTGCTGCGGCTCGGGCTCGTACTGCTTCTCCGTGGAGGTGTAGAAGTCCTCGAGCACCGACTGCAGGTACTCGAAGGTGGGGCGCTCCTCGGGGTTGCTGCGCCAGCACTTGAGGATGACGCTGTAGAGCTCCCCGGGGCACGTCTCCGGGCAGGGCATGCGGTAGCCCCGCTCCAGGTTGCGGATCACCTCGGGGTTGGTCATCCCTGGAGGGGAACACAGCCCAGCAGGAGTTATTCGGCACCTCGAGGGGGAAGGTCGGGGCCCCCAGCAGCGCCCACCCAGGCAGGGCTGGAGGGGCTGCGGTGGTTCCCGTGCCTGGGAATCATCCCTTCCTCAGAGCTGTGCTTCCCCTCCGTCCCTCTGTCCCCTCCCTGACTCCCTTCTCTAAGTTTGGCTTTGCGCGGGTGTAACTGAGGGAAGGAAACCCAGCTTGAAGGAGCCCTCAGGACACGAGGGACACTGCGGGGCTTGGGAGAGTCCAGGGAAGGGAACGGAGCTGGGGAAGGGGCTGGAGCACGAGGGGTGGCTGAGGGAGCTGGGAAAGGGGCTCAGCCTGGAGAAAAGGAGGCTCAGGGGGGACCTTGTGGCTCTGCACAACTCCCTGACAGGAGGGGGCAGCCGGGGGGAGTCGGGCTCTGCTCCCAGGGAACAAGTGAAAGAAGAGGAAATGGCCTGAAGTTGTACCAGAGAAGGTTGAGATGGGATATTAGGAAAAATTTCTTCACTGAAACTGTTGTCCAGCCCTGGCACAGCTGCCCGGGGCAGTGGTGGAGCCCCCATCCCTGGAGGGATTTACCAGACAAGTAAATGTGGCACTTGGGGACATGACTCAGTGATGGGCTTGGCAGTGCGGGGTTAATTCAATTTAGAGACCTTTTCCAACGTAAACAATTCTCTGATTCTAAGAGCTGAGTGTGTCTGGGCACACTTCAGTGAGTGCTTCCAAGCCTAAAGCAGCACTGGACACTTGGAAGTGGCTGGACACTCATCCTGTGCTCCCAGCGCCCTGTACCTGGATAAGGGATCCTGTACCTGGGTAAGGGATCCTGTACCTGGGTAAGGGATCCTGTACCTGCATAAGGGATCCTGTACCTGCATAAGGGATCCTGTACCTGGATAAGGGATCCTGTACCTGGGTAAGGGATCCTGTACCTGCATAAGGGATCCTGTACCTGCATAAGGGATCCTGTACCTGGATAAGGGATCCTGTACCTGGGTAAGGGATCCTGCCGTAGGTGATGATCTCTGTCAGGAGGATCCCGAAAGACCACACGTCAGATTTGATGGTGAACACCCCATAGTTAATGGCCTCTGGAGCTGTCCATTTGATGGGAAATTTGGCACCTGTCCCAAAGGAAACAAAGGGAAATAACACCTGGAGTTGGGGCATCTCCCTCACCTCCCACAGGCACAGCAATTCCCCAGAACTGATCCCTGGCTCCTTTGGGCTGTTGGTTATGATTTGATTCTGTGATTCTTCCTAGGAAAGGGGCTCCATCCCTTTGATCATCTCCATGGCTCCTCTGGACATGCTCCATCCCAGAGCTGGATGGAGGATTCGAAACCAATGTCTCTGGCAGATTTATTTTGGGACGACAACAGTAGGATTTTATTCTGGATAAAATTTCTTTGGCTTTTGCCAAGAAAAATTGGATCAGATGATCCTTGAGGTCCCCTTCCAACCTGGTACTCTGGGTTGTTTTTAGCAAAAAATGCACAAATATTACAGCAAATATAAATTCCCCAGTCCTTAAAGCTGCATATTTATATTAAAACCAAAATAATCCCCATTTTATTTTGTCCACCAAGTTCTTGCTTAACCCACTGTGGACAGCAATGACCACAACGTTGCAATTTCAGCTTAGCTAAGACAAAAAAAAACCCCAGCCAACAGCCAAACCACCTTGATAAGTGGGAACTGGTCATGTTATGCTGCAGAGAAAACCACATTTTTATTTATACACATCCTTGCTGGACTGGAAATACAACTGCAGGGTGTGAAATGAGCGCCTCAGTTGTTGCACATCACACTCTGAGTGACAAGGCTGGGAAATGCAATCTGTGAAGTGAGAATTGTTCAGAGCAGATAGAGGGGAGCTGTTATTCCAGAGTAAATCCAGCTGGAAAAATGCTGATGGGAGCTGCTTTCCGCTCCTTTGGTTATTAACAGAATTGCACTGATTGCATCAAAGCTTCTCTTAAGGATAAAACTGCCTTAAAAACTTGCAGCAAAGTCGAAGTTCCCCTTCCTGGCAGTTTCCCAATTAGACTCGGGATCTTTTACTGCTCTGAAATAGTTTTGCATGTTGAAACGGGTATAATTTGTATCCAAAAGTATTTTGGGGACAGGAAATTGAAAGAAATGTTTCTTGTCTTATTAAAAAAGCCCACAAAAATGATTAAATTTCCTTTCCTCGGAGTATATTTTAAGGGGAGTTTTGTCTCGTCCCAACTCTAGAATACAGGACAGATTTCCAGAATTCGAAAATCTTCTGCTAAGTGCCACTCATGCCCAACTTAATTGTTTTAATTCAGTCACTGCTGCTGCTTTCCCTGATGCTCTCTCTGCAATCAGAATGATCTGATCTCATACTTGACCTCAGAGCCAGTGCCCGGCACAGGGATGAGCTCAGAAGTGTTTTCCAAACTAAATGATTCCGTGATTTATTGTTCTTAAAGTCATCTCTCTGCTGTGGAGGGGACCTGATGTGGTCAGGGCTTGGTTTGCCTGGCACACCTGGAAGCTGCTGCTGGGCCCAGGTTTGTGGCTCCAGCTCCCCTCTGCAGTGCAGTGACCGAGTTACTCTGTTATTTCCTTCCCTCTGGATGGAATCCCCAGGAAAACCTGGGCACAGGCAGCAGCTTTCAGCAGCAGAGGTCAAATTTCTCCAGCAAACAACTGGAGGGTCAGCAGGACTCCCCCAAACAGAGCCAAAAGAGTGGTTTTTTTCATTTCCCTCTGCAGTTTTCAGTTGGTTTTACAGTCCCCAAGCGCTGCTGCCTCTCCCAGGACTGAATTTTTGGGTGTTTCTGTTTCTCTGCCTCTGGATGCTGACAGCAGCAGCCATGGGAGCTCTGGTGCCCCGTGCCTGATCCCAGCCCAGTATCCTGGCATTCCTGGAGGCAGGGGATGAGGGCAGTGCTGGGAAGGACACCCACCTTCCTGTGCCAAGTACTCGTTCTCGATGAGCCTGGCCAGGCCGAAATCGGCGATCTTGCAGCACAGCGTCTCCGAGACGAGGATGTTGGCGGCCCTCAGGTCCCGGTGGATGAAGTTCATGCGCTCGATGTAGGCCATGCCCTCTGCCACCTGGGAGGGGAGGAAGAGCCCTCCTTCATCATCACCTCCCCATTTTATCTCGGCTGTTTTCCACCCACCTTTACAAAGCATTTGTCCGGGGGTGCTGGGATCTGTCCGTGATCGTGGATGTCCCTGAGGTCCCCATGGGTGGATGGGTGGACAGGTGGATCAACAGACAGATCAATAAAGAGATTCTGCCCTTGTACATGTGCAGATATTCAGCTTCAGCAGCCTGAGCAGCCAAGTGAAGCAGAGCAGAAGCACCACTCTCTGTTTTGTTCAGAAGTCACAGCCCTGAGTTGTGTCTGCAGCGAGAGCTGAAACCACATCACTGGATTCCCGGTTTCTGCCACAGGTCTCTCCTCTCCAGGGGGGATTTTAGTCATAAACAATCCAGGTTAAATATGTGAATTAAGAAAAGGAAAAAAAAAAACCACAAAAAACCCAAACTAAGAAATCATAGAATTATAGAATGGTTGGAAGGGACCTTAAAGATCTCATTCCACCCCCTGCCATGAGCAGGGACAACTTCCACTAGCCCAGGTTGCTCCAAGCCCTGTCCAACATGGCCTTGGACACTTCCAGGGATCCAGGGGCAGCCACAGCTTCTCTGAGAAACCTGTGCCAGGGCCTCCTCACCCTTATAGAGAAGAATTTATTCCTAAAATCTTATCGGGGTACCTGGTGTGTGATGAGCCTTTATCAACGACAGCAGCAATATTTCATTGATGAGTGCTGGGGGTTGGAAAGGGAGATTGATAGAAAGCAGAGATTTCCAGGCTGAGTCTCAGGCTTGCATTGGGCATCTATTGGGAAGGTGAGTGGGTCTGTGCAGCCCTGGCCAGCACTGGGTAGCACCTATTAAAGCTTTCAGGTGCCTGTGGGTGAGGGCAGAGCAATTTTCCACTCCATGCAGACTCATGTGAGCCTCTGAACTCACATGTGGTTTCAAACAGGATACTCACACATATTTTCCAGTGCTGCATTTCTAACCTGTGTCAACACCCCTCTAGTGCAAGGGCTGGTTTCTGCAGTGGAAAATGGAAGAATTGATGTAATTTCCTGTCCTGATGTTAATGAGATAGGACCTGGTGCTCGGCCCGTTCCAGCCCAGAGTGTTTTCTAGCATTTGCCCTCAAGACTGACCACAGGATCGAGTGCATGGGCCCAGAATGTGCTAATTTTAGCTCCCACGGATGTCATCGGATCAAAAATTGCGCTCGAGAGGGTTGGGTGCCTGCTGGGCTCTGATGTCACCCCAACACCACAGACAAACAGATTGCAAAACAGCTCAGTTGGCTGCCCTTTCCTCCTCCTGCTGCTGCTGCTCCTCCCAGAGATACCCAGGCAATGTCTGAGTCCCTGCCCTGGGGAGGTGGTGCTGGGGTGGGAGAGAGAAGGATGAAAGTTGTTCTTCCAAGTGACACTAATGCCTCAGGGATGGGTAAAATCCTTCCTACCCCATGCTGAGGGTGACTGCTGTGGGTTTTGCATCATTGGGGTGTGGGGGTTTGGCCTATGTTCAATTGTCCTGGTCCTGCAGTGTGGTGCAGTTTGCCCAGAGAAGCTGTGGATGCCCCTGGATCCCTGGAAGTGTCCAAGGCCAGGTTGGACAGGGCTTGGAGCAACCTGGGGTAGTAGAAGGTGTCTCTGTCCATGGCAGGGGGTTGGAATGACATGATTTTTTGGGTGACTTCCAATCCAAACCATTCTGTGATTCCACAGTTCTGTAACGTTGACCAAAATCTTGGTTCTGGGTCACCCACAGATGGCTCTGGCTGCAGGAATTTCCTCCTGCACAGAGAGGCATCAAGGCAGTTTCTGGGGAATGTTCCCACTGAACCCAAGGGCTCTGTAACATGGATTAATTGGCATCATTTTCCTTATCCTCAGGAATTTAAAACAAACCACAGGCTATAATTTTCAACAGAGGGGATGAAACAATGAAAGATGGAGGGAGGGAAGCGGGGATTTCAAGAGAGGAGGGGAAGAGGGAAGTAATTAAGTCAAAGACACTAAACAGGGAGGGTGCATTTGTCTCCATAACATCTCACAGACAACAATGATGAAGCTGCAGATACAGAAAATTTATCAGCAGTGAAGAGGGAAGGAATAGAAGGAGTTTCCTCTGCACCCCCATGGACGGTTCAAAGTAAAAACGACAGAAAGTGGCATTGCTTTAAAGTATTTAAATCTTTCCATCCTGGTTAAAGGAAGAAGGAAATTCTTTCACTATCATAAAACATTTCCTCAAATATTAAGATTCTCCAGTTGTTAATTCATTAAAAAGTAACTATTTAATGGCTGGAACCAGCGAACCTTTACACACTTTTTTCCCCAGGTCCTCTTTGCCCAGAGAGGCTGAGTGATGTTATGGATAACATCAGCCATTTCTTCAGCTTTATTCAGCCCTTTATTCAGCTTTATTCAGCCTGATGTTGCACGAGTTTTTCCCCCAATATTTCCTAATTAGCCTAATTCTGCTCTCGGTGAGCCAAATTCTGTCAACAGCTGGCTGGGACCAAAGTGCAGAGGTTTTGCCATTCTCATTCTTCATGTGGTCTCACTAATTTTTCCTTATTTGTGTTTAGAGGCACTTTGGGACTAAAATGTTACCGTGCAGCTGCAGCTATTAAGATTTGCAGCCTTTTTTTAACTTAAAAGTTAAAAGTTTGTCTTCATAAAGGGCAATATTCCCGAATCTGAGGGTCAGAACATCCTTTATGCCTCATCATCAGAAGGGCACAACTGCTGATCCTGCTTTGGGGGTCTCTTTGTTGAGGTTTTTTTTTTTGTTTTTTTGTTTTTTTGTTTTTTTTTTCTGGTAAAAAGAAAAAGAAACTGGTTTTTTTTCCTGCTCAGCAAGGCAGAAAAGCAAAATAAATAAAATCGGACCAAAATAAACTCAACCACCCGCCAAAAAAACCCAAACTCTGGATCTCTAGCCCCGCACTAAGCTATCAGAACAGAGCTGACATGCACAGGGACACAGGAGGGATGAGGAGAATCCCTAAGAGAGCACACCAGGAGGAGCTGTTTTTCTCCAAGACCTCTTTGCTCTGACTGACTTCAGACTTGCAGTAATTCCACTGAGGAAATAACAAACCTTGGATCCTTTTCCCAGCGACTGTTCACTGACCTGAGCAGAGATGTCAATGAGTTTGGGGAGATTCAGCTGGCTTCCTTCTTCTGTCTTCAGGAAATCCAGCAAACACCCTGCAGGAGGGGAGGGACTGCTGTAACTCTTCTGAATTAGCTATAAATTTGTTTTCCCTGGTGCTTCTCTGCATGTAGGCAACACATCTGCCTCCATCCTAGAGAAAATCCCAGGAACCAGAACGGGTGTCCATTGGAGCATCCTCCACTAGGAAAGCCCCCAAACAGCCCAAATTCCTCTTTGTTTTGCACAGATCTGTGGCAAACTGCTGGGCATTCATCATTTAAACTGTTACAAACAAGAGGGGCAAAAGAAAGGACAATTTCACCAGGAGGGGAGTGAACACCTGAACCAAACTTCCAGTGAAAGCAATGGAGGGGAGAACTTTAAATACTCCTCAAATGGAGCCCCACCATCTTTTTTTTCATCACCCAGAAAGTCTCTTTCTGTGTTAGAATCAAACTTTTGGGTCACTTCCTTGCGTGTTTGGTACAATCCCCTTCTCCCCACCTGCATTTTGCATGGGAGCAGTGGCCAGCTCACCGAGCTGGTTGTGCAGAAGCCCAGCACGGAGCTCCAGCAGGGTTTTTACCGTTGGCCATGTACTCTGTCACGATGTAGATGGGCTGCTTGGTGACCACGGCGTACAACCGGACCAGTTTGTTGTGCCGGAGCTTCTTCATCAGGTTTGCCTCTGCCAGGAAGGCGTCAGGATCCATGCTGCCCTCCTTCATGGTCTTCACAGCCACCTTGATGTTGTTCTTGTAGTAGCCTGCGGAGAGAGAACGATGCTGTGAGGGATTTTGGGCTCTCTGCAGGCTCTGAGGGGGTTGTGCAATAAGGAGGAGAGGAGCTCATGGAGCAGAAAACCACAGGAACAGCTTGAATCCCTCATAAAGAACCACGTGGTGAATCCCAGTGCCAGCAGGTGTGAGAGGAGAAGGGACAGTCGTGTCACAGCTGCCAATCCGTGAGGCTGCATCAGGGATCGCCCCTGCAATGAGCCCATCCTCACACAACCCTCCCAGACCCTTTCTGGGTGAAACACCCGGGGCTGGGCTCTCAAATCACCCAAATACCACCCAAAAAAGGCAGGACTGTGCAGCCAGGACATGAACTCAGCCTGGTCCTGTCCGCAATCTCGATTTCCAAGGCAACCAGCAACCACAAAGAGGGCGGCAGAGGAAGATGAGCTCCCCCCACTTCCTCTCCTGCTGATTAGCAGTGGGCAGGAAGGCAGAAGGGATTGAGATCTGGGGTAAAAAGTGGAACAGAGAAGCAGAAAAAGGGGGGAAATATCACCCCGATACCCTGCGGGGTGTGACTTAGGATCCTACAGCCATGCCCAGGATTCCCAGGAAGAATGAGTGCATATCCCAAGAGGTGAGTAAACAGTGACTTCAACACCCAGCCCCTGTGAAAGCCTTGCTCAGCCACTGATCTGTGAAATCCCAAACTGCCCACTCCTTCCCAGGAGTCCTGCAGCTACTGCTGTGTGTGTACCCATAAATGTGGTCATCCTTAAGAATCCCCACTCCCAGAACAGTCTTGCCTTAGGGGAAAAAAAAAGGCTTTCCATCTCCTCTCTTTAGGTCTTTCTTCTCTGGAATGGGGGGGATTCCACTTACCCATCCACACTTCCCCGAACTGCCCGCTGCCCAGCTTCTTCACCAGCTTCAGGGCGTCCCGAGGGATCTCCCACTCGTCCTGAGCCCAGGGTCTCTGGGGAACCAGGGATATGCAGGGAGCTGTGAGGCGCTGGCACAGCCCATCCCCTTTCTCTGGATGGAGACAAAGCACAGCACAGTTCAGTGGGATGGCAGGGAAAACCTCCTCCTCCATCCACACATGCCAGGAAAAATCCACCCATGGGGACCTCCACAACCACACAGGGCAGTGCTGGAGTCCCCAGCCCTGGAGGGATTTAAAAGCTGTGTGGATGTGGCACCTGGGGACATGGCTCAGCGGGGGCCTTGGCCATGCCTTGGACTCCATGGTCTTAAAGGTTTTCAACCTTAATAATTTTGTGACTCCATGAAAAGTTTCATCTCTGGACCCAAAATCTCAATGGGAGCCATAGAGAAACAAATTGTCCTGGGCGGTTATTCCAGACCCTGCTTCCCACACATCCCTCCTGCATATCCCAACAGCATTCATCTCTATCCTTTCCTGATGGGAGACTTTAGGGCTGTGGGCAGAGCTCACCCTTGCAGTTCTCTAGCATGGAAGCCAGGACATGGGTTCTGGTTGTAGGATCACACCTGGCCCAGGGGAGCGGCTGGAGCAGCTGTGGCGTCCCCCAAACCTGTCCTCTCCCTGTGCCTGCTCTCTTCCAGGACACAAACCCACGGGGGAAGGCAAACAACTCACGGCTGTAATGATGGATGAGCTCTGGCAGGCTGGAGAAGGCCACCCTGGGGGCGATGTAGTACCCCCCACCATCCAGGGAGCGGATCCTGTAGTGTTTGATGATGTCCCCGTGGGCAGAGTTGTTGTCTCTCACGGACAGAGAATAGGAGTCTGGAGAAGGAGCAGAAGGAGCTGTGAGGACAAACTGCAGCCAGCCAGGGACCAGCCGCCGCCTCCTCTTCCCTGGGCTGCCTTTGGCTGCAAACCAGCCCTGCCTGGTGCCTTTCCAGGGCAAGTCCCCCGGAATTTGCAGCTACACACTTGCCTCTCTGCAAGGTGAGGGGAGAGGAGAAAAGTTCTTCAGAGCTCAACTGATCCTGTCTAGGCCTCCTGGAGTAAGAGCTGCCTGTGCTGTGGCCAGCAGCCCCGTGGGAGCACTGTGGGAAGCAGCAGCACCTCCCCAGGCAGAGCAATCAGGTGTCCCCTAGGTCGGGATGGTCTTTCCACAGCTCCATGTTCCCGTCTGAGCTCTGTCAACCTCAGCACCATGAAATCAGAATGGTGTGGGTTGGAAGGGACCTTAAATTTCATCCTGTTCAACCCCCTGCCATGGGCAGGGACAACTTCCACTAGCCTAAGTTGCTCCAAGCCCCGTCCAACCTGGCCTTGGACACTTCCAAGGATCCAGGGGCAGCCACAGCTTCTCTGGGCAGCCTGTGCCAGGGCCTCACTGCCCTCACAGGGAACAATTCTTTCCTGAAATCCAATCTAAACCTGCCCTCTTTCAATTTAAAGCCATTCAAAGCCATTTTCCTCTCAATTAAACGTTATGAAACCTTGTGCCAAGGTCAGTGGTTCAGCTTGGGGGTACAGAAGGGGAGTTCAGGAGATTTTCCTTGTTCAGCCATAAACTTGTTGACCGTGGCTAAACCAGATCTAGAGATTCCCATCTGGAATCTCGTCCCTTTTGGGCTTCAAGGGAGCTGCTCAGCCCTGCACCACTCCACCCTGCTACTCCCTCCATGAGAATCTAACCCGGGGTTGGTTTCAGTGCACAAAAGCATCGCTAGATGTTGCTGCAGAGCAGAACTTCCAGCCTGTGTCGCTGTGATATAATGCAGCTTAACCTCTGGGGTTTTTTTCCCCTTTGTCTGGATCACATTTCTGGAGTGAGTTGTTACAAGCCTGCTGGGCTGTTCTAAGCCTGCTCTGTCACCTGGGCTGATAAACTGCCCATTTTTGATGTTTTTTAATGAAAAGGCAAGGCTGTACACGTTTTAAAGCGTGTGTCTGTTCATGCAGGGTCATAAAAAGAAGCAGGGCCGTCCACAGCAAGTCTGAAACTCTAATCCTGCATGTGAGGGGAAAGTTTATTAACATAAAATCCTCACTGGCTGGTGTTTCTCCACCCCAGCACCAGCGGTTTTCCCTACACCATGCCTGAAAATTGTTTGCATTTATAAAAAGCAGCAAAAAACCCCCACCTCTGTGGATATTTGCTCTGTTGGAGTGATCATAAATCTTTACAAGCAGAGCTTGGAAGAGTCTAAAGTTATTCCAAGTGCCAGCAATCATTTTGAGGGGACTCCCTTCCTGCAGAGACCAGATCTGGCCGTGTAAAATTCATGGAAAAACCTGATGGTTTAAATGCAGGGCCAGGGAACCTCAAATTTGACGTGGTGGTCTCCTCAGCAGGGGAAGCTCTTCTGATTCTCTTTCCTTCACCTCGAATGTCAGGCAGAAGACAAAGTGCGAAGCCCTTTTTGTTTGATCAGTCCTGCAGCCGAACAACTGAGAAACAGCCCTGAAACATCTTCAGTGGGGCAATAAAACCTCAAGGGAAGGCAAAGGAACGGCTCCTCCGGCTCCTCTGTGGCAGCCACATGGCCCTAAGCTCCAAAATAATGATGACAAACACCAAGGCCAAAGGTTGGGCTTGATAATCTTGAGGGATCTTTTTCAACCTAAATGATTCTGTGAATTTAATGATCTTTGAGGTGTTTTTCAACCTAAATAATCCTATGATTCTTTGAAGAAGAATATGACAATGATGACAACACCTATATATTATTATTATTATTAAAAAAAAAATTATTTGCATTTTACTATAAGTATTAATTTAATAACTAATTATAATTATTAATTTAATTATTATTTTTTCATTATTATTACCACTACAACTACTACTACTACTACTACTACTACTACTACTACTATTATTACCATTATTAACTTCCATTATTGCTGTTGAGGGTGATGATGTTCTTTTAATTTCAAAGAGACTGAAATACTGCCCAGGCCAGGCTGCAGCCTGAGAGAATTGGGCTCACGTGGCACAGGGCCAAGAGGGTGCTCAGCGTGCCTGGGACAATCCTTAGGGTTTGTGTGGGATTTTTACAGGGCAAGGCCTGCTCGAGGAAGGAGCCA
>VZRR01004116.1:0-48380 GCA_013398015.1 Oreocharis arfaki | reverse complement strand
AGGAGGAGGAGAAGGAGAAGGAGAAAGAGAAAGAGAAAGAGAAGGAGGAGGAGAAGAAGAAGACTGATAATAAGGAGAAAGAGAAAAAGAAAAGTAGAATAAAAATAAAACTAAAATTTAAGGTAAAAGGAAAAAAAGAAAACAATAATAATAAAAGGGAAAAGAGAAGGAAAAAGAAAAACGAGAAGGAAAAGGAAAATAAAAAGAACAAGAAAAAGAGCATGGAAAAAGGAAAATAGAAAGAACAAGAAAAATGAGAACAAAAAGGAAAAGAGAAAACAAGGAAAAAAGAAAAAGAAAAAGGAAAGAAAAAGAAAAATATTAAAAAAAAGAAAAAGAGAAAAAGAGAAAAAGACAGAATGAGGACTGTGCTGCAGCAAGGCTTCAGCTTGTGCTCAGCCTAATTAATGCACGAGAGCGATGGACAGCCTATTATTAGCATTTTTCAAACAGCCTGTCAAGCCACTGTCTCTGGGTGACCTTTTCAAATAATGCCACCAGCAAGAGAGCCAGACTGGCCCTTTGTCACGGCAAGATAACAGTGTCTCTGGGGCAGCTTGGGTTCGTGTCTGTGCAAGGCTGGCTGCTGCCCCGGTGGCAATTTGTTAGGGAGGAGAAAGGGTCAGCGTGGGAGGAAAGGCAGCCTTGGAAAGCAGAGCCCTGAGCAGCTCCCTTCAGGCTTTTGAGAAGGAAATCGGAGATCCATGAGAGGTTCCAGCAGAGCCTCTCTCCCAGGATAGGGAAAGGATGATCAGTCACGAGGGAGAATGCTTTGAAGTCTGAAAATAGCTGGCACGGTTGGGGGCTTCCCCTTGAGGCAGCTCGAATTAGCAATGCACCCAAACTGTGTCTGCCTCCTTGAGAAAGTTGTTATCACACATCTGCTTTGACATGAAAGGGTTTGGGGCATGCGCCTCCTGCAAGGTGCCCACAACCAGCCTGCGATCCACACACACCCTCCCGGTCCTCTTGAAAGGGAATTAATGCAGTGATCACACTCGTGCTTGGGAAAACAGGAGCAAATGTGTAAATATCTTCAGGCCCAGAGTGGCTGTGTACTCCAGAAAATGAAAATGGAGTTTGGACCTCGAAGCAACTGACGTAAGTGAAAATAAATGAAATTTTAAAAAGCAAATAGAGCGAGGACAAAAAAGGGTT
This sequence comes from Oreocharis arfaki, assembly GCA_013398015.1. Classification (NCBI taxonomy): domain Eukaryota; kingdom Metazoa; phylum Chordata; class Aves; order Passeriformes; family Paramythiidae; genus Oreocharis; species Oreocharis arfaki. The sequence continues at coordinate 47,222 of VZRR01004116.1, read as the reverse complement.
TGTACGCTGAAAAAATACTTTATCACCTCTTATCCCAAAATTGGCGCTGGGAACAGTGCACAGTAGAATGAGCCAGAAGAAAAGCTCGCTCTGCCCGAGCCAGCAGGAGTTGCCATCTCAGGATGAAAGGGGCTCTTCCTGTCTCTGAGTCCATCACACCATGAGAAACCCATGGCTAACACTGCCTGGGCCTGTTTGATCCACTCAGGCCACGAGAGGCTCTGCAGCAGAGAAGCCGTCGGGGCTGCGAGGAGTGACTGCTCTGCAGATAAAGCTGCCAGACTTTGATTGGGAGCCAAACACCTCCTGGCTCGGAGCTGCTGTGAGGAAAGTCTGATACCAGCAGGGTTTGCAGAGGCTGAGGGCCAGTTTGGTGGCTCAATAGGAATGATTCAGCCAGTCCTCCCACCGCTGGCTTGTCCTGAATGGAAGGTCTTTGCAACCACCTCATGGAAAGCAGGGCTGAGGCTGTGCCAGGGTGCCCCAGATGATCATCCATTGGTTTAGAGCCCTTTTAGGATGGCCATGGTGTAAGTGACAACCTGCAGGACACGCTGGGTGCACTGAGCTATGAGTTACTGCTGCTGGAAATGGGGTCAGCTTTCTGTTTCAGCCTGGCGCGGGCTGGTTGGAATCATTGAATCCTAAACTTGGAAAAGACCTCTAAGGACATCAAGTCCAACCATTAACCCAGCACTGCCAGGGCCACCCCTAAACCACGGCCCCAAGTGGCACGTCCACACAGCTTTTAAATCCCTGCAGCGACGGGGACTCCATTGCCTGGGCAGTCGGTTCTGAAGATTGAGAACCCTTTTTGTGAAGAGATTTTTCCTGATATCCAATTTAACCCTGCCCTGGTGCAACTTGAAGCCATCTCTTCCTGTCCTTTCACTTTTTGCCAGGGAGAAGAGCCCAACCCCTACCTGGCTACAATCTGTTTTCAGGGAGTTGTGCAGAGCCACAAGGTCCCCCCTGAGCCTCCTTTCCTCCAGGCTGAGCCCCCCCAGCTCCCCCCACTGCTCCTCCTCAGGTGTGCTCCAGCTCAAGGTAAACATTTTTGATGAGAAGTTTTAATGTCTCACTGAAAACTCAGCCTTTTCAGTAGAAACAACCCTTCCTTTTCCCACTTCAGCTCAAACCCACGTTTCTGGCACAATCTCTTTCAAACACAAAACCGTATCGGGAGCAATAAAAACGACCAAGAATTTGGGCATTAACTTTGAGATGCCGCAAAAGATCTCAAGTTTCAGAGCGTGCTCGGCTTCCACCTCCCGAAACTCAGTCCTGTTCATATTTGGTCAGAAAAATGCAAGTGAAGAGGTGGGAGAAGTTGTGGTTCCTCATCAAAAGAAACCTCGCAGAGAGTCCGACTCCTCGTGCTGTTGCAGGTTATTAATATGCCTGAGGACAAGCACCCAAAACAACCAATTCTTTCCATAAGTGGGATCTAAATCCAGCTGTGAGCAGCTGGCAGGGCAAGGGCAGGGATTATTCTCCCTGTTTTCCACGTCTTACCCATCCAATGCAAGCAAACTGCAGCTCTAACGTGGGGCTGTTGGGTTTGGGTGCCGACCATGGGCCAGGACTTTGATGTGCAGGGGGCTTTGGGGTTTGGAATTAAAATTTTGACTCCACAGAGACCTAAAACCAGCCTTAAAAATGTTGTGATTGCTCAGGGGACAGTGTTAAAATGAATGGGGGACTCACACCGTGGAAGAACCACCCCAAGTAGAAAAAGGATCGGAGGTTCCACACGCACCACATGGAATCCAGAGTTCTGCACCCCTTGCCTGGCTTTGTGTTACTTCCATGAGGATAAATAATGTCAGGAGCAATTAGGTTTTTGTTAAAAATAAATAAATAAGTAAATAAATAAATAATTTCTGAGACAGGGGTGTGAAAGCTGGAAAGTGTGAAACAATTTCAACAACTCGAGATCAGGGAAAAAAAAATCATTCAAAATGCAAGGAGAGCAAAAAAAAAAAAAAAAAACCACAAAAAATTAAAAAAAAAAAACCAGATAGGAAAAAAAGGGGTTGATTTTAAATTACATGCCATAGCCAATAATATTCCCTGATCGAATTTTAAGTGCTCCCGCAGGATTTAATTCATCTCTTTGAATTTTTTTTATATGAAGTGATTGCCTGGGTTTTGTGCTTTCTCTTTCCATTCACTCAAATTGCTGCCATTTAGGAGAAGACCTCTGGCATCTCAAATATCTTGCATGGTTCCTATCAGCCCATTTTGCCATGCAGGGCACAGTCAAATGTACCATTGTTTCAGGAAATTCAGACGCTGGCAGAGAAAAATAGGAAGTTTCCCAGAATGTCAGTGTGAATATTCCTCCAGAACTGGAACTGAATCTAATGAACAAAATTATTTTTGAGAGCTGAAAATGGCTAATATGATGCTTAATCCATTTTTTTAGCCTCTTTCCACTTCTGCCTTTGGGCATGAAGGAGAAGTAAAATCCGCCTCCGTGATCACAATTTCTGCTGTGACTCTGACCAGAGTGATAAAAACCCTGTGATAAAAATCCTGTGATAAAATCCTGTGAAAAACTGTCAATCTCTGCTCAGCTGGGGAGGTAGGAGAGCACGGCCACTTGGGAATGTGCCATGAAAGCAATTCGGCAAAAGAAAACGTGGTTTCTGGAAAAACGGCATTTCCATGAAAACGCACCCCAGCTCACACGGTTGAGGAACTTCACCCCCCACAAATTTATCTCCAAAACAAAAGACAAATTTGAAGAAAACTTTGGCATCTCAGGAGTTCCTGTGCTTGGACCATGGCAGGGACCCTCTGTCATCATCCACTAGACCTAAGAAGACCTGATGCTGTCATTCCACCCATCCCATTTATTCACCACCCCTTTTTTCTTCCCTCATGCCCTGCCTCCCCTAATCCCACAATTTCATCCACGAAAAACTTCCGTGTGTTGCCGCCTGCTTTCCTCCGAGCTGCCTTTATTTTTTTCCCCTCTTCCAATTATCTCTCTCTCTGTCCTTAACCTGCAGAACTTCTCTGACAAGAATACCCACGAGCTGCTCTTGGAGGCTGGGCAGAGGGAGCAGAGGGCTCCCTGCTAAAAGGCAATAATCTCCAAACACCATCTGTACCCCACAGATAATTGCAGAGGTGGAGGAAGCCAACAGCCCGTCTCCAGGCAGGGGCTCTGTGTATCCTTATTTTATGCTCTTCCCTTTCTTCTCCTTCTCTTTGTAGCCTCTCTGGGCTCTCTGATGCCTGCTATTTCCTCTGAAATTTTCAGCCGGCTGCATAAAGCATCCATGACTTGCCACGCTGCAGACAGGGCAGAGAAACCTCACACAGCTCCAGTCTCAGATCTCCCCATGCTCCACCAATCCTGGAATCACAGGGTTGGAAGCAACCTTAAAGATCTCCTGGTTCCAAAGGAGAGGGAGTGATTTTCCCTCTCCGTCTCTTTGATGAGCAGGGGAAAGTTGGCAGCTATGAAGACTTGGTGATGTAAACTGAGTTTTCTGAGCCTCTCTGATAAACTCCCTGCCTGGCACGGCTGCAGATACAGAAACCACACGCCTGTGATGTGATGGCTCGTCCCCAAACCCTGCCATTTGGGGACCACCACCCTGCAAAACCCCGCGGGGAGGCAAAGGAAACAGAACCTTACCTTGTGCAGGGGCTTGGTTTAGATGAGGGCTGTTGATAACTTGTCTCTCCTGTGATAGAAATAGAAAGGAAAAAGGAGATATTTATTACTTCACTGTGTTTCAGGAAGAACTGATTTCAGCTTCACAGACGAGTGGGAGTCTGGTCCAGAGACCACTGCAGTCATCAGCAGCCCCTGTGTCTGGCTCCACACGTGTTGTAATGGCTTTAGCACATTTTGCCATGAGGTGTCTGTAGCTGAATCAACAGAAATCTGGAATAACCCTTGGCTTCCCTGTGAGTTAAAGCAGAAATCTGCTGCCCACTCCTTTGGACCCTGCTCTGTCCAATCTGATGCCAGATTTCAGATCAATGAGGGATGAGATAGGAATGGTCCAATTGAGAAATGGCAATTGCAGTATCACTTCAAGCTGAAAACCAGAGATATTGTCTGCCATAGTTGTCTCGAGGCTCACGGAATATCCTTTGCTCAGGGTTACATTCAAAACACAGAGGCAGTGACTATAACAGCAAATTAATCAGGGAATTGTAGAAATCATAGAATATTTGGTGGTCCTTATGGAAATCCACTCAGGATATTCTGTGATTCAATGATTCTATGATTCCTGAGTTGGAAGGGACCCACAAGGGTCATTGATCCAGCTCCAGGCCCTGCACAGACACCCCAACAATCCCACCCTGTGCATCCCTGAGAGCCTTGTCCAAACACTCCTGGAGCTCTGGCAGCCTTGGGGCTGTGCCCATTCCCTGGGGAGCCTGGGCAGTGCCTGACCACCCTCTGGGGAAGAACCTTTCCTGATACCCAACCTAACCCTCCCCTGGCACAGCTCCAAGCTGCTCCCTCAGGTCCTGTCCCAGGTCACAGCGAGCAGAGATTGCAGCTGCCCCGCCGCTGCTCCTCAGGAGGAAACTGCAGACTGTGAAATTAAAGAGCAACAAGTTACTGCAGCTCCTCTGGGCACACTTTTGAAATGCTGACATGGTCCCTGGTTTGGTTTGGCCCTGCTGCTGGAGCTGGTAAATTGTCCATAGATCATTCCAAACGAGCTGGGATGGAACCGCCTTGTTTTGAGGGGGTAACAGCTCGAAACTGGCCTTCACCCACCTTACAGTGCCCATGGTGGGTGTTTGACCACTCACAGGTATTTTTATACACGTGCAAAAGTGGTGAAATACAGACACAGAGCTAAAACCACCTCGTGTTTTCTGCCTGCACCACCTTTTGAGCCCTACTTAGCAGAAGTGTGGGGTGGGAGAGCCGCTCATCTGCTGCCACTTCTCATTTAACTGGAAGAAATTTGGATTCCCCCTGACATGTGAGAGCTGAGAGCCTGTGGCAAAAAATAATGAATGGTCAATGATACTGTATTTATACTGATAGTGGCTCCTCTCCAGTGAGAATGAAATTTAGGAAAATAACATCTTCTTGGTCTATTTGACATCTGCTGTCATGAAAACTGGACTGAATAGCCATGAGAGAACTCAGAAATGAAACTAAAGGAGTGAAAAGCATCTCCAGCTGTCATAAAAAGCAATGATTGGCAACTCCTCCCCTCTCCCAGGGCTCAAGATGGTTTTCACATGAGAGTTGCACCTCGAGTTTCTCTTGTGCTGGCTGCAGCTGGCAAGGGCAGGGAAAGACAAAACAACTTCATGTCCTTTGGACGGCAACAGGGGTGAAGTGACTTGCAAAGTTTAAACAAGGAGTTTGTCATTTGAGGTCTCCTAAATCCTGCCCCAGTTCCTTCCTGCTCTGTGTCCATGCCAGCAGAGGCTGAGTGAATGCGAAGGGAGCTGCAGATGCCCGGCATTTCTGATTCTCAGCTCACCCCGACACAGACCGGCTGCAGACCCCCATTACTGAACCCGTTGAGGACTCACAGTGGTGAAGTTTCCACTGTGGTTTGCAGCTTTGAATCTTAGCCCAAATCTGACCCATCTTGCAAGTCAGCAACATCAGCCTGGGTTTCAAAGTGCTGATGAGAAGATATTTCTGAGCACCAATACACTCTATTTTAGGGTTTTTTAACATACAGAGGTTTCTCAGAGCCCTTCCCACCCCTGTGTAAAAGATACAGGGATCAGCTGGGAGGACCAGGGTGCCCAGAGAAGCTGTGGCTGCCACATCCCTGGGAGTGTCCAAGGCCAGGTTGGACAGGGCTTGGAGCAACCTGGGATGGTGAAAGGTGTCCCTGCCCATGGCAGGGGGTGGAACAGGATGAGCTTTCAGGTTCTTTCCAACCCAACCCATTCTGTGATTCTGTGATTCTAAATATTGCCTGCATCGCTTCAGACACCAACTGAGCTGTGGAGGGATCCCAAAAGGACACGAAACTGGAGACTTACCTTGGGTGGGGCAGGAGGAGGTTTGCCCTTGGTTTTTGGGTTGCCTCCAAAAGTGTGTTTCTTATCGGGCACCTGCTGATTTTTGCTGCCGAACAACCCCATCCTGGAGGGAAGAGCAGAAATTGGCTTTTAATGAGACTGTTCTTGGGGAAAGGTGCAGGCACCGAGGGACAAAACAGCCTTTGCATTCATGAAGAACAAGTTGGAGAAGATCAGAATGCAGGACGATGGGACAGCGAAGAGAGGAGTCTAAAACCATCCTGCCTGCAGTCCTCCTGCCACCTTGGACCTTGTGAACCCCATGGTTTCTGTTCCCACATGACTCTGGTGTTTCACACTTTGCAAATGAGGTTCAGACAGACACTATAAATCACCAGAGGCAAAAAAAAAGAGGCACAAATGTCTGCTTTGGACACGTCCGCTCTCCAATGCAGGGATCCCCATGGATACTGAACTTGCTCCAGAGCCGGGCGATGCCGGAGGGATGAAGATGGATTTATCAACAGCCCTGTGCTGAGCTGTTCAGCTGCACCAGGGCTTCCGGAGGGTCACACAGTCCCTGGCCCGAGAATGAGTCACCTCAGGCCACTCAGAGCTTTCTGCAGCTCGTGTCCCTCCCACGCAGCAAGGGCAGCGGGCGGATGTGGCCGCGCTGTGCACGGAACCGGTCCCGCTGTTCCTCACGTTTCAGCAGCACAGACTCGCCCTCCATGAAGCCAAAGGATCTCTTTGACCCTTTGGAATGCTGCAAGAAGTTTAAGGAATATGGTGTAGCTTGCATCCATCCTGCCTGTGAAGTGTGGGCTGAGGGCTTGGCTCATCCGTCTGCAATACTCTGGTACTTTTTGGTGTGCTCTGGGTCCTCACAAGGTGTGGCTCTCCCAGAAATCATGGGGTAGGTTTCCCTATACCCTCTGCATGTCTCAGACCTCCTGGACACCTCAAGGATGGCCAGACACAAATGAATCAAACCTTTTCCATGGATCATCATCTGGTCGGCATTAAGGTTTCCAAATTTGGGCTCGAGGACTGTTTGACTTTCATCCTAGAAATGCAATTTCAGCTCCAGTCAGGAATTCAAGGATAATAATGGGTCTGGGTAGCCAAAACGGCCAAACTCTGCTTGGAGCCTCAAAAATGAAGGAGCAGATGAAGCCAGTGTTACTGAAGTGCAACATCCAGTGCCAAAGTCTGCCCCAGTCCCTGCTTTGAATCGAAAGCTTTAGAAGATGTGGGCTACATGCCCAAAAAACCCCAAAATCCAAACCCTGAATACTCATAGCTCTGCAGAGACACATTGACTCCTATTCTTGCCTAAATACCTCGAGGTCTGCAGTGATCATGGAGGATCAGGGACCCCAGGCCCAAGGACACCCCCAAATGTCGGTCTGGCACTGTGTCATGGTAGTCAGACTCCAACCTCTGTGTTCAGAAAAGCTCCCAGCAAACCAGACTTATGGGAAAAAATATTCCAGCAAAAGCAACTTTCTTTTTGCTTTCTAGCGTGGATCTAATGTTTCAAAATCTGGGGCTCTGAAATGAGGCCCCAAAAGGAGCCATCACAATCTTTTAAGGTGTTATTTTTCTAAATGTTTTCTCCTTTCTGCCTCGTTTTTATTATCACTGATAAAGAGAAAAATGGAAGGAATTGGTGAAATATTTCAGGATAGCCCAATATGCATTTTCCCCCCATCCAAAACTTTTTCACCTCTGGGATTTCCATGGACCTGAGTTTACAGATGGCCCATCCATCTGTCCCCAGGCCTCAGCTCTGCTCCAGGCACTGGCAGCACGGGCAGAGGGGGAGTTTCACCTCTTGAATCAACCAGAGCAGTTCCTGCAGCGCTTTCATTTCCATTTGGCAGCCTCCAGGTTGCACCCAGGGCTTGCTCTGCTTAGCAGATCTGGAGGTGCAACGGCACATGATTTATTAGGAGAACTTTTCCTGCTCTTCCACTCACAAATTCGTGCCAGGACTTCTGATTCTGAATGGGTTTTTTTGCCATGAGAGTGACTGGAATTTTCTTTTTACCCAGGAATCAGCAAGGTATCATTTTAATTAAGGCTGGATGATGGATAAATTTTAGATATCACTCATTACCAGCCGTGAAAGACAGAAAATCCATCCACATGTTGGACATCGATCTGTGCTCCTTGTCACGGTCTCACTGGAAAATCCTGGGGTCTTTGCTACACTCTGCTCCCAAATGAGAGATAATGCATGCAATTGCCATATTTTTGGCAGATTTAGGGAATGTGAGATATAGCACGAGCCAGCAATTTGCTCTGACTGTCACTCATGTCACCAGGATGATCTTATGAGAGGACTGATGGACCATCTACGGGACCACGGATGAATCTTTTGGGGTTTTCAGTTGCCCTCAATGCGTGATGGCAACGATTGGGTCTTCAAATACATCCTCCCACACACATCCTCCCTCTCCCCTTCCGTTCTATGTCGGGCAATGTAGTTCATCCAAACATAACACCAGGTGCTCACATAATTAATGGAATACATAATAATTAATAACAACAACAACAATAATAATAATAATAATAATAATTATTATTATTATTATTATTATTATTATTATTATTATTATTATTGTTGTAGTAGTAGTAGTAGTAATATATTTGCAATGACTTGGGGGCCTGCAAAAGGGTACAAAATGCTGTTGGAGACTTGACCCCCCTGGATCAACTGATCTTCCAAAATGGAAGGCAGCTTCTGGATGGGTCTTCACCCTGGCAGGGACACCTGCAGGACATCCAGCCCAAAGATGGGGAACACTCACTTTTGAATGGGTGAGGAAAAGCTCTCAGATCCAGTCAAAATACAGAGATAAAGCCTAAAGTAGCTCCAGAGGTGCTTTGCAATTGTGAATTCTGCAGGGCCAAAGATGAAAAATCTACATTTCTAGTTGAAGTTGCTTACAATGTAATGCTTTAGTCCTAGGCTGTTGACCAAATCTGAGGCTGAGTGGAGCGAGCCACACTTGGATTTCTTAGAGCAGTTTGGAAAGCGAAGAGGTCTCATGACTCAACAGGAGAAACTACGACCTGGTGACACCAGAACCATTGCAATAGATGATGGACATGTTATTTAGATACTTGTTGGCAATATTTCTTGTATTAGCTGCAGATCTAATCATAGTCATCCCCATCATCACCGTGTCCTACTTCTCCCAATGGGCCAAGAATCTTCTTTCAACTACTCTGATATCCAGTAATGGCACTGGTGGGGCAGAATGGGAAAGGCCTGGAGGAACATCAACCTCAGCAAGTCCCAGCAGGGGCTTGTGGCTTCTCTGGCAGGGTTTGAGAGGAGTGGAGACCACAACATGTCCTATGCACCCTCGTGGGGACATTGCAGCTCTTTCTGCACCCTGCTGAGACTGGAAACACCTCCCTGCACCCTTGCACAGGCTCAGCTTTGTCCCCATGCACGTGTCGAGACACAGCCGTGCAAAAGCAGCTCAGAGAGGGGAACAACACGGCCCACCTCGGGTCAAGCCTCCCACAAAGGTCACTCGCTCCCACCCACGCACAGAAGGGGTTAGAGCAGCTCTGGGGATTCACAGTCCCTACAAAGACACCAGTCCCACTCTCCCAGTCGCCTCCATCACCATTCTTCAGGCCAGCAGGTGTTTTGCAAAATCCCTAAATAGTCCTGCAGACAAATGTTGTTGGATACAGAGAGCTGCTGGCTCCCATTTCGCAGCTGGCGGAACCTTCAATTGTTAAAAAGTAATTTTGTTTTCAAAAATAAAGGTGGCTGAGTTGAGTGCATGTTGTGCCAACATATTTCTGCTTCTGATTAGTGCTTTTAAAAATTATCTTCACAAGAAAAAACAAATGAGAAAAGCCACTCAGAGCAGTTCTCCCACCCTGTTTTTATTTTTTTTTCCAGTGGAAAGGAGCGCTGCGGAGAACACAGTAACTCAGGAAAGCATGGAAATTTTCTTTTGTGTGTTTACAGGTTTTCACATCTAAAAATATTGGTTTATATTTAATAACTGAGAGGGAGGAAACTTTTCCTCAAACCCCTAAATTTATAAGACAAGTTCTTTTTAAAGTGACCAGAAATCAAAGCAGAACAAAAAGGTTTTAAGGCAACACAAAGTTTTGCCATTTTCTTCTTCATCAGCAGCTGTAGTGATAGGACAAAGAGGAATGTGTTTAAACTGGAAGAAGTGAAATTTAGGTTCTATATATGGAAGAAATTCTTCCCTGTGAGGATGGGGAGGCCCTGGCACAGGGTGCCCAGAGAAGCTGTGGCTGCCCCTGGATCCCTGGAAGTGTCCAAGGCCATGTTGGACAGGGCTTGGAGCAGCCTGGGCTAGTGGAAGGTGTCCCTGCTCATGGCAGGGGGGGGAATGAGATGATTTTTAAGGTCTCTTCCAACCCAAATCATTCTGGGATTTTATGATTCTATATGCATAAAAAAAATTAGCAACAAAACCGTTTTAGAAACAAAATGGTGGTGTTCTTGGTGTGGTCCTGTGCAGGCTGAGGAGCTGGACTCCTTAATCCTTATAAGTCCCCTCCAACTCAGGATAATCTATGATTTTATGAGTCCTCCTTAGCTGCTAAGTCATGAGCAAATAACATTTGATGCAGAGGTGTTCCTGGCAGAGCCAAGCTGAAGAAGCCAACAGACACCAGGACAAGGAGCTCCGTGGTGCAACCAGCTCTGAATTAGTGTGGGGCAGACATGAAGGTCACAGGAACACCGAGTGTGTGGGCAAAACCTCCAAAATGTGCTGAGTGCCCATGTCAGGGGATGACAGAATGCAATTTTAGCAACCTTCAGAGGGGTAGCTGAGGTGGCATTTTGGCTATGGAGATGTGGATGCAGGTGCAAATGTTCCTGCAGGAATGGGTCAAAGGGAGCTCTTCTGAAAGACCATAGAACCACTGAATATCCTGAGTTGGAAGGGACCCAAAAGGATCATCGACCCAGCTCCTGGCCCTGCACAGACACCTCAGCAATTTCACCCTGGGCCTGAGAGCGTTGTCCAAACACTCCTGGAGCTCTGGCAGCCTCAGAGCTGTGCCCATTCCCTGGGGAGCTGCTCCAGTGCCCAGCACCCTCTGGGGGAAGAACCTTTCCCTAATACCCAACCTAAAGCTCCTTGGACTCAGTTTCACGCCATTGCCTCGGGTTCTGTCATTTCAAACCTTTGCCCATCTCATTTTTTACACTGAGCAGCCCTGCCCCACCTACTGCTGTTGGCTGCTTTCCTCTACCAGGGCAAAAGAGATCTGAAGGAATTTCTGATGTGAATCCAGCACTTTCTGCGAGAGGGATGTGGATGACACTGACAGGCAGCCTTGGGATTGCATGGGCGGGTACAGGAAAGGAAACAAGACCAAATAGAGAAGAAAAGCAGAAGTCTTGGCTCACCATTTGCCTCAACCCCATGAAACTGCCATGGAAAAATAGGTTAATACCCAAGCAAGCCGATAGAGTTTCACTCTGAGGGCAGCTCCAAAAAAACCCCTAAGCCTACTGAAATCACAGAATGAGCCCCCTTTCCATCCAGATTCTGCGGTGGGTGCAACAAAGTGTTTTAACAGTCCACCAAGACCAGATATTTCAATTCATTTTAAAACTTAAGAATGGTTTTTTTTTTTAAGAACACTTTTTTTTTAAAAGGAAATGGGTTCAAAAACCCTAAAAAAATTACTTTGAAAATGCAGATCTAGCCTATTATGAAGGGTTTTAAATGCTGAATTTCTCTTTGCAAGTCCTCCCCCATCCTGAAAGTATTGCTGAAATCAATTCAATTCAGATGCAATAATTTAAGTATTCCACATTTGCATTTTTGCATCAGTGAGGAGCGAAAAAGTTCAGTAAAAAAAAATTTCCTCCACTTCTCAGCACATCACAGATGCATTCAATTCTCTTTTCCCTCAATAAAATAGCTCTTCAAAACATTTCCTGACCTGGCACCCTTGGATTGCTTTGCAAGACACAAAATTGAAGAATTACTGAAGATCTTTGTGGATCAGCTCCTTAAATAAGAAGGAAGATTTGCTACTGAATTGGTTTTTTGCTGTGACCATTTTCTACTTCTGCTGGGTTTTGGTCGAGTCCTTTTTAGCTCATATTTTGAAATAATTTGCGGCTTTGCTGCTAAGAGGAGGTAAGAAGACAACTCGGAACCAACGTGCTGTGCTATAAAGAGCACTGAAACCATGAACGAGGTCTTTCTCAGAGGCAGAAGGTGGAGTCTATGGCCACCATCCTCCGTTACATGGTGGCCAAACTCTGGCTGCCCCACCCCTGGAAGTGTTCAAGGCCAGGCTGGATGAATCTTGGAGCAACCTGGTCTAGCGGAAGGTGTCCCTGCCCATGGCTTTAAGGTCCCTTCCAGTCAAATCCAAACCATTCTGTGGTTCCATGATTCCAGCACTTCTGTCCCCTTGAAGAGCTGGAGAGCCCAGAGCAAGAAGCATGGTGGTTCTTGCTAGGGAGTTAAGCAGTTGGGTTTCCGTGTTGCATCCTCACTGGAGAACTGGGAATTTCCTACTGGCAGTGTTCAGACCCATTCCAGTCCTGATCTTTAATGGATACCAGGCTGTATTTGTGCATTGAGGGCTCTCTCAAACACCCTGGTCCATGTAAAAGGTCCTTGAGGGAAGGTGAAAAACCCTCCGGAGCAGCTGGGCTCTCCCTCTGAGGTGAGGTGCTGATGTTGGTGCTGGTCCGTCATAAAACCTCTCACACCCGAAGAACCCCAAAGCAGCTGTAGGTGCCTCCTTTTCCTGGCCCCATCTTCCCCCTTCCCCACTCCAGTGCATCCCACCTCCCTGTCTTGGACCCTGTCCAGGTCCCAGTTTCGAGCACAGCTGGTGTGGCCAAATTGTCTTGGAAATACCTGTTCCCTGCCAGCCCAGGACAGACCGACGACAAACCTGGGAGCTTTGTGGTCCTGTGATTTATCCCTTAGTGAGGGGTACGCATTTCAGGAAGGAGACTGAGGCCCACTGGCTTATTTTAGGATCTCCTGCTGCAACCCAAGCCAGCTTTCCATTTCCATTATAACTTATATCTGCCCTAAATCTACCATTTTTCTTAGGCCATGGTTCGCAGGTGAACCTGGCCCAAGCAAACGAACCAAGCATAAAATCCATCTGTTCCAGGCCTTTCTGAAGAGCTGGGACAATCCATGGGAGAAGGCTGCGTGAGGCTGGGGGGTTGTGGGAGCGCACAAGTTTCCAGGACCTTGAGTTTAAGCAGACGCAGAAAGTTTTTCGACAGGGAATTAAAGAAAAAATAAAGAGAAGAAGATAATGAAAGCTTCTTGCTCACTCCCGAAGTAGAAAACAGCCTCCTGTTGCCAAGAGTGGTCATTCCCTAATCAAAACATCTGTCTGGAGGAAAAATGGCTGCTTACATTGAGCTTTGCATCCCGCTGGAAGCCGACAGATGCTCGGCTGGGCTGCAGGAGGCTGCGGGCCAGGAAACAGAGCCAGGGATCAGGGTCTTGGAGAGGGGAAAAGCAGGAGGGCAGACTGCTTATCCTACCTCCCTTCAACACGCTTCCCTCATGAGCTCAGCCCAGGCAGCCAGCTGGGATGTCTGCTGGGAATGTCTCTGCCGGACCTGGGAGATGTGGGATGCACTGGAATGGCCAAGAAGGAGGAGGGAAGGCACATGTCTTTGGGTACCTGAAGCAACTCCATGATGCATCAGGTGTGACAGGTTTCATGACAAAACTGCATTTCCTGACAGAGATTCCTGCAGTGCCTGAAATTTCAAACCTGTCTCTGCCCAGTGTTGGTGTGGGCCAAACTGTGGATGGGCCCTGGGTGGGTTGGAGCACAGCAGGGAGAAATCCCCTCTGCAGGCCACCCCATCTGACATCCAAATCCTATGGAAGTGGGCACAGGCCGTGGTCCCTTGGCCAGAATCCCTGAAGCTCCGTTTCACAGCACTGGGAGGACACAACACAGGGGTCTGTAGGGATGTGGGGAGGTCCTGGCCCTCCCAGCCCTCAGAACAAGGAGATGGATGGGATGTTCCTCCAGACCTCTGCATATGGGCACCCAAACTTCTGCCCTGGGAAAGGCCCTTCCTGGAGGCCCTGCATCCCAGAGGATGACTTTTCCTAGGAAGAGGACAGCATTTTATAGGATCAAGAGGAGGAATGAAGCTGGTGGCAGGCTGGTGCTCAGGAATTCGATTCCTTGGATCTGGTCTCAGAGGGAATGATGCTCCCTCCCACCACCCTCAGCTGAGGCAAAGAGCTACAGGGAAAGATAAACATCTCCAACTCCCCACCTGAACACCTCCAACTGCGTGTCAGGAATAGCTAAGGGATGCCAGAGCACTTCCCTACTCATCACAGCTGTGTCCAGCTCCCGCCAGCCTTCCCCACACATAAATCCTCTCTTCCCCTCCAGGCCCTGGGGGATGGGGGAGGGTGGGAGTGCCAGGATGTGGACACCTGGCACTTCTTTGTCCTCCCCTCCTTTTGCAGCAGACCAAGGGAACAGCATCCCTGCAAACCATCCCTCAGTGCCGGATCCAGCAGTCGCTGGGAAGTGCCTCCGTCATCTCTAACCCACAGATTGTGGGGAAAGGAAATAGGACAAGGAAGGATGGGAGAGTGGATGAAGACAGAGAAAAACCTGCTGGGCTTCTCCCCACCCTCAGGGGAATGTGGGTGGGGGTGGGATGTTCCCGACTTGCCTGCTTCCTACGCTGCTGCTCCTGGGCACACGGTCCGAGGATGCACGAGCCACCGGTCGGACCCATGACAGATGCTCCATGGGGCTGAAGGCCCTTCCCAAATTTTTGTTTTAGAGGCCTCTGGCTTCCACCACATCCACACCATCCATGGGACTGACAGCTTTGCAGCCCCGGATCGCAGGAGCAGCCTGGTTTTGCAAATGCTTTTAATGGGCTTTCTTTTTTTAATCAGGTCTCTGTGTCAGAACTGACTCTTTTCTCCCCCCCTAAGGATTCCTTGCTCTATTTTGAATATAAAAATGATCACCTGGGAGGGGGTGGGAGTTGCACTTCCCAGACAACCTGGCCAATGAAAACAGCAATGAGGAAGGCGAGAAACACAAAGAGAATCCAGACACAAGTGCCAGCAAATGCCACAGGCTATTAACAGCTGTCATTAAAAATAGTGAAAATGACTGTGAACCGATTGTGCTTCCACTGTGCAAACCACCAAATTTTAGGAAACAGCCCAACAAACTGGCTTTGCCATGACCTTTCCTTCCTGTGACTAAAAAAAGACCTTTTTCTGACGAAACACATCTTCTTCCAGCCAGCCCCATCCCTCTATGAACCTACTCAACCATAGCAGCGTGGCCTAACGAATGAAGACCTGGTCAGGGACTTGTGGGTGGCTCTGAGGAAGTGACTTTCTCATTTTGCCTCAGCATGTTCAATTGAGAGACCGAAACTCTGTCCTGGGAGATAAATGTTGTATAAGAAGCAGGATTTGTTTCTACAGAGGCTCTCCATGGTGGGTGTGTAACGAGCTGGCTCCTCCGGGGTGCTTTCAGTGTATTTTCTTAAGCTGTTGCAGACACAAGGCACCCAAAAACCACCGTGTAAACCTCTGTGGGTGACTGCATGACGACGTCTTTGCGTTGGACGTGGCAGCAGGAGGGAGAAGGACGCTTGGTCTCGGCCAGCTCGAGGCTGGGATGACCTCACGCCGTTTACACTTCAGCAGCCCCCACTGAGCAGGACAAACACGAGCCGACATCTGCCGGGTGTGATGCACAAGATAAAGGTCACCCCACGCTGGCGATGTTGTTTACAGGAGGAAAAGCTTCACGGGGCAGATCTGAGCTGAGGTCATGGCAGAAGACCTTTACCAGCCATAGGACACCAGGACAACAAGAGGGTGGCTGAGGACACGGAGATGTGTGAGGTGGGGGCTGCTGCTCCAGGGTGCACGCGCCTGGTTTCCACCCCTCTGGAAACGTGGGCTCTGCCACTGTGCTCCTGACAAAGACAGCTCCATGGAGGGCTGCAAGTCCTGGAGGGTCACACAGTGTCCCTAGTCCTGGAGGGTCAGCACGGAACCTCAGAATCCCAGAATCCCAGAATAGTTTGGGATTGGAAGGGACCTCTGGAGATCACCCAATCCAACCCTCCTGCTAAACCACGATCACCTATAGCAGGTGACACACGAACAGCTCCAGGCGGGTTTGGAATGTCTCCAGATTGGGAGCTCCACGCCCTCCCTGGGCAGCTGTTCCAGTGCTCTGATACCCTCAGCATAAAGAATTTCTTCCTCATGGTTGAGATGGAACATCTTGTGGTTAGTTTATGGCCATTGCTCCTCATCCTGTGGCCGGGCACCACTGAAAAGAGCCTGGCACCATCCTCTGACACCCTCCAAGCCTGGGTGACTCTGAAGACAACCAGGACAGGCACCCAGCCCAGCAGGCCTCAGCCAGGTGTGCCTGCTCTTGGAGACAGAGAAATGAGGGAGCCCTTGCAGATGTGCCAAACTTCTCCCTTGCCAAATTGCATTTTCCCTTCCCGATTCTCCTCCAGCTAAGGTCAGGGGATGGAGGTAGATCTGGCCAGGTTTGGGGCTGGGGAAGAAGAGGACAGTGTCAGGTTAGGTGGAGTGCTTTGAGCTTTAGAGCAGGGCCTCTTCATTTGGTGGGTGACCTCTCTTTGCTAAATGAGCTTCACTTCCTATCCCTGTGAAAAGGGAAGTTGCTCTTTTAGAAAGCTGCTGTCATCCACCGCTGAGGTGGGAAGGAGGAGCTACCACGAGGTGCAGCAAAGGCTGAGCAGTGAAGTAGTGTCTGCCAAGTCATCCCGGGAGCAGGGGACAGCGTGGCAGCTCCAGACAGAAACCTGCTTCTGATTTGAGACACATTCCCACTGCTGAGAGCGGGGAAACCCAGCAGCTGCAGCCGCCTGCTGCAAAGGCTCTCCCAGCGATGGCCGCAGTTCAAGCAGCTCAAAAGCAAGAATTAAAAGTAAAAAAAGTGGATATGGTGTGGTTTGCCTGCATCCCAGGGAGGTCTTCCTGGTATCTAAGGTATCCTGTGTGTCACCTGGGGCACATCCCTTCATCCTTGTGCCTCCTCTCTTTCCTCCAGCCTGGACATCTCGTGACCACGAGATGAGACCTGGAGTCCAGAAGCCCAGGCAATTTGCTTACCCAGCCCAGGGATGTCTTCTAAAAGCAGCTGGAGGGAGAACCCTGAGAGAGCTGGTGAGAAAGGGAGCTAAAAAGGGAGAAAGTCTCTCGTTCGCAGCTCCCAGTCACTCCAGATGGGCTCCATCTGTCCCTGCTCCCTCGACCTGAAAGCACAGGCTGTGATCTCACCCAGCCAAGCAGGGTCCTTCTGGTGGTGGCTTCCACCCTGTTTCCATACATCAGCCCCCAGATGTTCTCCAGTGTCTGTGCAGGCCCTTACATGAGTGTGAAATCATGGAATTATAGAATCACAAAATGGTTTGGGTTGGAAGGGACATTAAAGATTATCCAGTGCCACCCCCTGCCATGGGCAGGGACACCTTCCACTAGCCCAGGTTGCTCCAAGCCCTGTCCAACCTGGCCTTGGACACTTCCAGGGATCCAGGGGCAGCCACAGCTTCTCTGGGCACCCTGTGCCAGGGCCTCCCCACCCTCACAGGGAAGAATTTCTTCCTAATATCCCATCTAAATCTCCTCTGTCAGTTCGAAGCCATTCCTGGGAAATGAGGAAATCTCCCTCCAGATGACCCCACAGCCCACCAGGATGGCCCCACAGCCAGACTCCTGCAGTGGCAGGCCCTGCACAGCCTCCTTGTGCAGCAATGCCCATCCCATGGCATTTTATCCATTTCACACTGCACTGAAGGTGTTCCTGTTGGAATTCCTGCTGCAGAAGCAACTCCAGCTTTCAACTGAAACCATCCCAAAAAGGGATGAAGGTAGCTCTCCTCTCCCATCTGCCCCCCAGGACTGCTTCCCTACCCTGCTGCTGTAAAAGCTGCGCAGCTCATTTCCTCCAGGCATTGTTTTCATGGGCTGGCCATGCTTTTCTCTTCCCTTTTAGGAATGAGTAGCCCCCTTTACCATCAGAACCTCCCTGTTCCCACTCCTCTAGCAGATTAAAAGCTTATTTACAGTGTCCTGTTGCTCCTGGAAGAGGCTGATGCCTTATAACCAGCCCTCCAGCCTCCATTTTGAGACTTTTGGAGCTCTCCGAGGACTTTCTAAACTCTGAGGCAGCGTCTCAACTACTAAAACAGGCAGTACTGGGGTTCCTCTCCCATTAAAAATGTGATGGTGGCATCCAAACCCCTGGTGGTCCCCATTCTACAGGAGCTGTGGTGGCTCCTGGATCATATTTAGCCATATATGTTTATTATGTTTATTTACAGTCTATGCTGACTTCACTGGCCCTCCTGTTGGGTCCCACATTCCAAGGGACAATCCTTTTCCCCACGATTTGGAGGAAAAGAGAGGATTTTCCCTGACCCCATCTCTGTGTTTGGTCCTCTGTCAGTTCACAGGCACCAGGTAGCAGATCACGCCGAGTGCAGGGTGAGGATGGACTCCCTGTTGTTTCACTATTGTTATTTACGATCAAATCTCTCTGGTTTTACAGGGATATCTCCAGGGAGTGGGATGAAAATGCAGGTTTTGGTTGATGGCAACTGGGAGATATTCTGCTAGGAAGTGCCACAAAGAGATTTTGTCTAGATCCCGTGAGGAAAAGCCTTTTTTGGACAGAGAAAGTGACTCCTACCCAGACCAGTCCTCCCTGCCAGGCTTCTCCTACACTCACAGCTTGACTATTCTTGGCTACTTGCAGCAGCCAAGACCTTGTCTCAATATTATTTCCTTTCTGGTGCTCATAAAGAAAGAAGAAACCCATTACTTTTTAATCCCTTATCCAAAATTAGAAGATTAACTCAATTTTCAGAATTAAAGTAATATCTAAACATCTTCATGGTGCTCAAAGGAGACAGAATTGTGGCAGAACAAGGCCAGACCTCGCAGCCAGGTTTGTGACAGAAAGTCATTATTTATGGCACGGAAGGGATGGGGCTGATCCACTCTCAGGTTACCTCACACTTGATCTGGTCTGAATTTATTGCTTCAGAGCCAGAAGAAATCTTATTTCCCAAAGTTTCTTGCTTTGCCAGTGTCCCTGGTCTGCCTGGCATCAGCAGTACTGCACTAAAACAACCAGGATTTCTTCTCACCTGGTTAGGACTAGGCTTGTGCAGAGTCCCACATTCACAATTCCCTTCCACTCACAATTATTATTCCTTGGCAGACCACTCGGTGACTTTTAGAACGCTTTTTCCAACTTTTCCACCACAATTTTCAGGGAAAAAAAAACATTTCGTGGGAAATCACCACCTTTCAGAAGGTTCTGTCACAGAAACACCACGAATATTGGCACCTTTCACTGGAAAAAAAGAATAATAATCGTGCAAGTTCGCTGCATTAATGTCTCAAGCAGCTGTGCTCTTCTTCCTCTGCTTCTAAAATGGTCAAGGCCAAATAGGCAAGAGACAGCCAGGAAAAACTGTCAAGATAAAAGTCAATTTAAAGCTTTTCTATCAGTTTCTCTGCGTGCTTAGCACAACATCACTGCTCCCTCTTTCCACCACGCATTGCGAGCGACACCTTGATTTTTCCATAGGTCAAATTTAACCTCTATTCAAAGCCCACTTCTCAAGCACCATCCTCCCATAGACACATTTTGAGATGTTCTGCCCCAAATTTCACGGTTCCAAGCTGTTCACATAACCCTGGATGCCACCACGGCTCAGGTGTTGGGCAAGAACCTGGGCTGAAAGAAGCCCTGCAGCTCCTCTGCCCACAGCATTTTTGTTACGGTTTTTCTTTCCCACTTCAGGTTCCGTGGGGATGAGGGACCTTCCATGAATGAGGAAACTCCATCCTGTGGGAAATTGGGACCATGGGGACCTGGGCACGGGGCCAAGCACCTCTTTTGCCTCTTGGCCATAAGGTCCCTTTATCAAGGGACAAAGAGTTTTTCAAACCAACAGTCATCCACCAAAATCATTCCCGAGTCTGCCATCACCAAGGCAGACCAGACATCCTGGACACTGAGTAATTTTTCACTCTTCTCTGCTCATGAAGTAGCAAAGAATTCATTTGTGAGCCACAAATGCTTTTTGATCAGTAACAAATTCCACGGCTTCCAGAGGAGCAGAAATCGTCAGTGAGATTGGATCAAATTTGGAAAATGATTTTATAAGTGTGTAAGTAAATAAATGAAGAGGGGGAAATGTTGGGGGATGATTTAGAAAAGCACATTTCAGTTCAGGGGCCGAGTGCATTTCACAGGGTGGCAGAAACACAGGACTGGCACCACAAAGGTTGTTAATCTCAGAGATCCCCTAACTTGGGCTTCAAAGCTTTCTGTGATGGAAATTCCCACTGCTTCCTATCAGTCTATCCCAGCCCTCCAATTCCCACAGCCTTAAAATGACTTCCTAACAACCAGCACTCATCTCCTTCACAGAAACACCCAGGACTGCCTGTCCTGCCCTCGGTGGATGCCCCACCCCTGGAAGTGCCCAAGGCCAGGTTGGACGGGGCTTGGGAAAACCTGGGATAGAGGAAGGTGTCCCTGCCCATGGCAGGGAGTTGGAATGAGCTGATCTTTAAGGTCCCTTCCAACCCAAACCATTCCATGATGCCATGGTGGACAGCGAGTTTATTCCCTCCCTCTTTGCTGTGTCTCCAGCAAAAGAAGCAATGTCATTTCTTGCAGTAATTCCACAGAGCCCACACTTCCCACACCTCTGCTCAACCGTGTCCCTCTCCTTCAGGCATTTACCGCTGGGTTTGGAAGTTTGAATAGGCAAGGCCACAACGTTTTTGAAATTAAAACTGACTAACATTAACAAAGACAAAATTGCTCTGTAAAACCACAGGAGCATTGTTCTGCTGCTCAGTTGCAGTTTTTTCTTGGAAAAAATTATAATTAAACCCCATTTTTCAAATTCTACCCCAGGAGCTGCTGTAGTTTGAGCTCGGTTTTTGGTAGTAGGGGAGATTTTTTTAGCTGGACATTGTGATGGATTTAAACCTGGCATGGAAAACAGGATGACCTGTGAGAAGAAAATGTCTTGTCCAGCATGAAATGTTGGAATTCTGGTCTACATTCCTAATTACTTTTAAGCAAGAACCCTGAGCCTGCATAGCCTGTTTTGTCCAGTGACGTCCAGTGGTGCAACTGCTCTTTCCACAAGCACCATCAGGACCCTGGGGCTGTAATTTGTTGCCAAGACCTCTGCAAGAGCGAATTTCATCCTCTTTTACCCCCCCAGCTACTTCTAATCTTGCAGTGTGGTGTCAGCCTAACGAAAAAAAAGCTGACTTGCACCACGTGGAATTAAGACATGGATGGAAACTTTGGGGCCGGCGAGGATTCCAGCAGGATTTAGCCCCAGGTGTCCAGAGAGGGTTTTTTGCCCGTGATAGAACCCCTGCAGGAAATAACTGGCTGCAAGGGAACTCACCCACATGGAGGCAGCGCTTGGTTGCCTCCAGAGGCTCGTGAACCGTGAAGGAGCAGTGAGAAAACTCCTTTTTTAAGACAGATGGAATGGAAAGAATGAGGGGAAGGAAGGAAGGCAAATAATGATGAAGTAACAGCGTGCCCAGGAGCTCCTACTCTGCTCAGCGCATCCCTGTGGTCCCTGTGAAATCCATCCATGTGAATCCCTGTTTCCACATCTGCTCGGGATGACAAGAAACCTGGGCTGTTCCTGAAAATGTCCTCAAGGCCTTTTCAGATGCTGATGTGCCCATCAAGGCACTACGGAGAATTAAAGGTTGAAAGGTCAGTCAGGAAGAAAGCCACAAATCAGAAATAAAGGAGCTGACAGCCGTGTTTGAGACGGACACACAGCCCAAATGATGAGGGAATGGGATGCCCATCATGGGATATTGTGGTTTTAGTTAAGGGGAGCTGGGAGTACATCATGTCAGCTGAGAGCCCGGGGTACGACAGCACCCCAGAACGCCCCACGCTGATTAAACCAAACGTGGGAATTCATTGGAAAAGAAGACGAAGAATAATCAGCAGCACCTTTGCAAAAATTTCACTTAAATATGCCTTGGGTCTTTCCTCCCACACCAGAAAATTCAGGTTTTGATTTCACAATCCTCACGGGGCAGCAATAGCCCTGTATTGGCAGAATAAAACAAGAATGTGCCAGAAGGGTTTTTTCACTGACTTTTGGGTACCAATACAATGAAAATGCTGCAGGAGGTCTGGGAGAAGAAAGCAAAACGTGAACAAGAAATCACAAGCTCTGCAGCCCTCAAATCTTCCGGTAAAAATGACTTAAACCTTGACAGAATGACTGACCGAGCATGTTAATGAGAGTGCCTTGGCTGCCCTGCAGCTGTCCTTTTTTAATTCCTCATTTCCATCTGCCTTCTCCATCTCCAGCACGAATCCGAGCAGAGACCATGTGTGTGCTCTGCATGCAGCAGGAACCTTCACTGCTGGCAGTGTCCTGGTTTTGCACTGTTAAAGATCCGTAATCAATTAAATATCAGAGCAGCCCGGCATGAGAGGCAAGAAATAGCCCCAAACCAATCACTCAAATCATGAGTGGGGTAAGTAAAGCACCTTGAAGAGTGTTCAGTGGGGCATCACTGGCCACAAAGCCCCGAGGAAACACCTGAGGAGGTCTGAGATGCAAATACCCCACGACACGGCACACGCTCTTCTCTCCCAGAAGCGTCACAGCAAGCACGGATATCCTGAAATATCCACGCTCCAACTTAGAGCTCTGGAATTCTGATCCTGATCTAAATTTTAATCAGAGATGAAAGTTATGGGCTTAGCACAGATCCTGCAAAGTGACCAGGGTAGAAGCAGCAAGTCCACTCTTCCTAGAGCTCTGCTGGAGATTTACAACTTTGCCAGAAGCTTTGTCTACAACCAGCGTTAACTTTGCAGGGGTTTTACCAGCTTCGGTAGAGGAGCTGGTGGAAACAAAATATTACGTCCAAGGTGACCATTTAAACCATCTGTGGGGTGAAAGAAAGCAAAAACCCTCAAAGATCCCACACGTGCCTCTCCAAATATGGGGAATTAAAGATTCGACCCTTCCCCGCACTGTCCACAGCACCCGAAGCTGCTGTTTTGGAAGCTGAGCACCCAAACTTCCACCTCCCCTCAGCTTCAGAACTGGGTCCCTGATTTCACTTTCTCCTGTCACTCTCATTCCTAAGAAATTCAGTTGGATGAAACTCATCCACTCCTTGCTGTCATCTCCTTTCACTGTTTTTTAGAGAAAAGAAGTTGATCTGTGCCTGAGAGAGAACCCACGGGGTGAGCGTCCGACTTGGAGCATCAGTCCCACCTCAGAGCGTTCCCAATTCCAGCACTGAGAAGCTGCCAGAGGGAAAGACAGACACACAGATAGGGGTATCCTGGTCCACAGCAGCAGTTTGGCTCATTGGACACCCCACCCTAATCCTAAAAGCCTTAATAATCACTGGTCCATAGATGAGCCAAGTCTTTAAATACCCAAAGGGAAAACGCCCAGTGGAGCACCAGACCACAAACAAGCAGCAGGAAGGAAGGAAAACTGCTGGAAAATAATTTGCACTTACCTTGAGAGCCCTGTGTTTGGATTAAATCATATCCCACTCGATCTTAGCTGTCCACCAGAGCTGAAAAACCCCTTCCGGATCATCGGCTTGGGACCATCAGCTCGGGACCATCAGCTCCTTTTGATGAGTTTCAATCCTTGGAGCAGGCAGAGAGAAAAACCCTAATTCTTCTTCTCTTCGTGTGTTGAGTTGCTGTTGGTGGTTTCCTGTTGCCAGCAGCTGAATGACAAATGGAACTGGTTTGTTACACTTAAAGCAGTGGAGGGCAGGCGGTATGACCACACTTCTCACACGCTACCAATATTAGAATGGGGTCTACCTTGGAAGAACCCACAAAGGCTGCTCAGGCTGTAGAAAGTCTGGTCGTGCTGCAAACAACGCCCTGAATTGCCCTCATTCAGGCTGGGGTGAGGTGATGTCGTCCCCTGGAGCCTCAGGGTATAAAGCTGGTCTAAAAATGGGAGGAGAAATATGGGTCTGGAGTTGTCTAAATTGGCCCATTCACAGCTCAGAGCAGCCTGGGCCAATAGAAGGGGTGGGGTTATTTACTGCATGCACTCAACCTCCAGAGAGCTTATCACCAGTCAGGTTCGAGTCTGAGAAGTTTCCCTTTTTGTATCAGCTGGGTTACAGGTCTGTAACCTCACTCGCTTTCCATTTGAGGTTCTGTTTCCGCTTCAGATCTCACCTAAAGAGACTGGTCATGTCCTTCCTCCTTTCTGCAACTAGTACAAGACAGCTGATGCCATTTAGGGCATAGGGGGAAGAGCCCAGGAGACAGCTGACAGCACAGCCTGATACCTCTTTATCACTTGTGTGTGAGATTTTGTGAGATCTGCCTTCCCTCTGTTCTGTGCAATTAACTGCTTGTGGTACAGCACAAAGCCCCGCCTGTGCTGAGCACCCAGCGCCCACCTGGAGCTGCTGCGGGCGAGGCCCAGCTCAGATCTCGCTGCACTGTGGGGATTTCAGTGCCTTCCATTCCCAAGGGTCTTCGGGCATCAGAGAATCACAGAAGGGTTTGGGTTGGAAGGGAAAATCAAGCCCATCTTGTTCCATCCCTTTGCCGTGGGCAGGACACCTTCCACTTGCCCAGGTTGCTCCAAGCCTCATCCAACCTGGCCTCGGACACTTCCAGGGATCCAGGGGCAGCCACAGCTTCTCTGGGCACCCTGTGCCAGGGCCTCCCCCCCCTCACAGCCAACAATTCCTTCCCAATATCCCATCCATCCCTGCCCTCTGGCAGTGGGAAGCCATTCCCTGTGTCCTGTCCCTCCCTCCCTTGTCCCCAGTCCCTCTCCAGCTCTCCTGGAGCCCCTTTAGGCTCTGGAAGGGGCTCTGAGGTCTCCCTGGATCCTTCTCTTCTCTACCTGAACCCCCCCAGCTCTCCCAGCCTGGCTCCAGAGCAGAGGAGCTCCAGCCCTTGGAATATCTCCATGGCCTCCTCTGGAATCACTCCAGAAGCTCCAGGTCCTTCCTATTTTTACCATGCAATGCTCTGAAGCTCCTTTTTTCTCATTTCCACCCTCATCTGCAGGGTTCCAGACCCACCAACTCATCTGAAGGCCGGGAAGCTGGTGAGTGTCACCTACAGATCCTGCTGGATTGTGGATAAAGCCTCTGCATATCGAGTCAAGACGAAGCCAGAGCTTCCTCAAACAGGACAACAGGGAGCAATGGGATGTTTATCAGCTCTTTTTTGAGATGAGGGATGAAAACCTCATATAAGAGAAGGCTGGATCTTCACTTCTGGTCCTGCAGTTTCAAATATCATCACTGGCTGAGATAACACCCTCCTTGTGAGGGATTTCTGCAGGGGAAGTTGTTTGGAGGCAAATTCCAGAGTACGGATCTCCCTGGAACAGCGGGCATCGGGAGTGTCGCAAACATTTGATTTTATGGCTCATTCATCAGGCTGAACAAGCAGCAAAGCAGAGGAATCTAACAAGCAAACACATTTCAAGTGCTGTTCGCATTTTAATGTCCCCAAAAGAGTCAGTTTGATTTAGAAATAGAAAAAAAAAATTCCAACAGCTGGGGTGAAAGAAAAAAAAAGGGATAAAAATCCAATTATTGGTCTTTCATTTTATTGTCCTGGGTTGAGGAGATTGCCCAGATTCCGTTTGTCAAGCCACCAGTTGCTGAAGTAGAACCGTGGTTCCTGACAATCAGTTACAAATCCAGGAAATTCCACCCAGCTCTTGCTGCAGGAGTGAGCAGGAAGTGACCAGGGGGGTGACAGGGGAGGGAAGCTGCAGCTTGGACTCCACCCTTCATTCACCCCAACCTAAAGCAGGGGGCTGAGGTGGGTTTTTCTCACCTTTCCCTCCCTCACAAAGCCAAGGAAATAAGTTCAGGGCAGTCACAGTGTTTTTAAACTGAACTTTGAGGGGATGATGGTCACTCATGGCCCCTCCAATCCTGTGGGTTTTGGTGATGGAGCCGCACAGGGTGGACAGGTAAGACTGGAGGGGGAATTTTTATTCACTAGCACTTCTGGAATTAATTTACAACAAACATTTTGAGTGAAAGTGGAACTGAAATCTCTTTTTTTCTGGCAAAGAAGAGAGGTGGAGAAAATATTTATCAGCCCTGAGATTTTAAATGCTTTTTACTTTTATGGATTGCTGCAATGGATTGGGTTAGGAGGTTTATCAAAGGAAAACTGTTACAAATCAGTCGAAGTCTTTGGAAAGGGTCTTGATTTATTTGGAAATGATTTCTAGTTCTTCAGGTTTTGGGAAATTTTTTTGAGTTGAGGGAGGAATAATTCGGTAACTCAATATACACATTTACAAAGTTCGTTATGGAATCGCCAATTGGATCTGCTTTTACCTTTGGAAATGGGCTGAAAATTCCCACCATGACTTTGGTAGGATTTCAGGCACAATTGTCCTCTGTTTTGCCTTTGATGTTTGACTCATCAAACCCACAGAGAAAATAATGGATATACCCCGAGGAAGGAACCTGATCGAGTGAAAGATGTCCCTGCCCATGGCAAGGGACTGGAATGAGATGATCTTTAAAGCCCCTTCCAACCCAAACCATTCCATGATTCTGTGAAGACTAAAAGGGCCAGTGCCAGGTCCCTCAGTGATCCACAGAGATGAGCAGCCAGGTGACCACAGCTGACCTCTGCAGCCCTTGGGGACACCAGGGGACAGCATCACCTGGAGACCTGCTGCCCTCTGGAGGTTCCTCTGCCACGTTTCCAGGTTGATTGGCCCCCAGGTGATCCTCCAGCCATGCCAGGGCACTTTCCCAGTACAAGTCCCCATGGAGGCAGTGGAGGCTGAACCTGGCTAGGAGAGGGTGTTGATGGTTGGGAGCACCATAGACTCCTCTTCCCATCCTTTGAGCCCCAGGAAACTGCAGGATCAGAATGGTTTGGGTCGGAAAGGACCTTAAAGACCATCCCATTCCACCCCCTGCCATGGGCAGGGACACCTTTCACTGCCCCAGGCTGCTCCAAGCCCCAGTGTCCAACCCGGCCTTGGACACTTCCAGGGATCCAGGGGCAGCCACAGCTTCTCTGGGCACCCTGTGCCAGGGCCTCCCCACCCTCACAAGGAGGACTTTCTTCCTAATATCTCATCTGAAGATACTCTCTTTCAATTTGAACCTTTCCCCCTTTGTCCTGTCACTCCACGGTCTTGCCCCGGCTTTCCTTCAAGTTCCCTTCAGGTACCTCAGGAACTTTTCTTTACAGGGACTTTGCTTTAGGGGAAAAGCATTTATTTGGGGATTAACTGAGAAGAAACCATTGATGATCCTGTGAGATTTCAGCACTGGTCCCACAGAATGGCCACACAACCCTGCCAGGAGGTCCAGCTCCCCCATGCTCTGTTAGCTGGTTACCTGCGAGGAGAAATCACCCAAATCCAGCAGAAGGAGCAAGAAGCAGAAGGTTCCAATCCAAACTGAGTTGAGCTGCTGCTGTTGTAACAGAGGAATGGTCATTTCTGCCCATTTTGGGTAAGAGGCAGCTAAGAAGGTCCAGGTAAGATCTGGGGGGCTCTAAGGCACCTTAGAGCGTTTGTGGTGTTCAGATCAGCACAGGCGTTCCCAAGGAAGTCTGGCTGCCTCATCCCTGGAAGTGTCCAAGGCCAGGTTGGACAGGGCTTGGAGCAACCTAGGAGAGTGGAAGGTGTCCCTGCCCATGGCAAGGAGTGGAATGGGATGGGCTTCAAGGTCCCTTCCAACCCAAACCATTCCATGATTCTACGAATCACCACTACAACAAGCAATTCCCAGCCTGGGCCTTACAAAACCACATCCCAGCAAGAACCCAGGCTTGGATCCGTGTGTTCCCAAGAATTCAGCAGTCCTCTGGAAAAGGTCCTGTGCCCAGGGGTGATGTGGGAACTGGCAGTCTCCGGAGCTCTGAGTTCAGCAGAAAGGGTTCCTTGCATCTGAGGGAAAGAAAAAACACTGAGCCGTGGGTGTGGACAGTGCTGGTGTTGCACAGGTTTGTTTTGACTCATCTCACATAATCTCAGGTGTCGGCTGCAGGTGGTTGGAGCATCACCAGTGGGAGCACCACTGTTCTTCAGCAGCTCCCCACCAGTTTTTTTTGGATGAAGACAACTTATCCAAGATAAATCCGGGCCAAAAAAACATTCAAACCCCATGGACCGGCTTCAGAGGGACGTGGCTGCAGCCTTTCACTGCTATCTTATGGCAGCTCATTTGAAATCCATTACACAACTGAATTAAAAATAAACATTTACAGAAGAGGGAGCGGGTGACAGTGTGTGGTCTGTTCCTGCGTGGAGACAGACAGACAGACAGACAGACAGCCTTGGGAGCAACACCTCAGCTGTAAACTCACCCTGCTAGACCTGGGCTCTGGCCCTGAGGCCAACTGACCCTGTCTGGCCACATCCCTGTGGTTCAGCTCTCCTGGCTATCAAATCTGGGGGGTTGAATCCAACTTGTTTGTCAGGAAGGGGCCCCAGGCTTGGTCATTCCTGAGCCGTGTCCTGGGATTGCTCATCCCACAGCAAAACCAGGCCAGGGGCTGTTTCACCCTGTGCCTGTCTGTTCCCTGGTGCTCTTTGGGGTCCCTGACCCAGTTTGGCTCGGATGAGATGTTGCAGGAATTGTTGAACCTCCAGGTGCTTGATGGCCCAGGCTCTGCCCCCTGGGACCCAGCAATAGGATAACAGGAACGGGCAGGAACTGATGCCAGGAAGTTCCACCTGGGTATGAGGAAGAACTTCCCGTGACTGAGCACTGAAGAGAGACCAGAGGGGGTGTGGGGATCACTGGGGATATTCCAGAATTATCTGGACACCATCCTGTGCTCTGGGATGGCCCTGCTGGAGCAGGGAGGCTGGACCAGTTGACCCACCGTGATCCTTTCCAATCTGACCCATCCCTGGGATTCAGGGATTCCTTGCTTAGAGCCCCAAGGCAGCTGCAGGTCTCTGTCAGACAGTTTCAACAAGCAGGCAACAGCTTTTCCATCTCCCTTGGTGCCTCTCCATCATCATCAGCCTTCAGGTGCCTCCCTGCAGCATAGCAAGAGCTGATCACCAGGCTGAGCTTGAATATGCAGATCGGAAATTTGACNTTTGCATTGGCAGACCCAAAATTTAAAAAAAAAGGGGGGTGGGAAAAAAAAAAAAAAAAAAAAAAAAAGGAAAAAAATTTAAAATTTGCATTTTCATCAGAAATGTGAAAATGCTGCTCTTCGCTCTGAATCTGCCTCAATGCACCCAGGGCACCCCCCTTCTCTGCACTCCAAACTTCCAAACCCTGTAGGGGTACAGCCTCTAAATTTCTGTGAGGGTCTGGGGTACCCCTGGCACTTGAAGGGAGGTGGGAAATCCCAGCCCTTCCACGCGGAGCTCGGGAAGGGGCTGTAAATCTCTCCCTGTTGCCCGCAGGGGGGAGGAGGGATGATTTAGGCACGAGAAAGGAAGGGTGAAAAAGGGAAAAAAAGAGTGAAGGGGTTTGGAGGGGTTTCCCTCACAAAAGCTGAATGTGGGAATGTGGGAAGGGCCCAGGATGGTTGGGGGTCGCTGGCCAACGCTTAACCCTTCGCAGCACCAGGTTTGCAAATGCTGAGGTGGCTCTGAGCCACCAGAGGGGAGATGTGCGGGGGGGCTTTGGAGAGCGGTCCCCAGGCTTTGAGGGGTTAACCTCCAACTTCTGGTGAAGGAAGGAAACCTCCTCTGTCCCCTGCCTTTGATTCTGGACCCCACTCAGCCTGCAGCCGGGCACTGCCTCTCTCAGTCCCTCCTCGGAAGCAGCTAAAATGGTTTCCAGCCCCACCGGGGCATCCGTGGAAGAAACAGGAGCTTTCCCAGTACAAAATTCTGGCACAGGCTGGTTCCTAAGCTGGTTTCCGCCCGGGGATGGGTGGTATCAGCAAGCTGGTACCAGCCAGGGTGCCCCGAGGCACCACCCCGGGGCTTCCCAGAGATGCTGATGCGTCCTTGCAGAACTCCCCTCGGCACACGCGGTGACCCTGGGCAAGCTGTGGCATCTGGAAAACGTTATCCCAAAGCTCTGCCGAGTGCCAGAGGACCCCGAACTCCTTGAAGGGTTGATATCCCTGGTGTGAAACGGGAGTAGCATGGGGACACCAGCCCGGTTGGTGTCGGGAAGAGCCACAGATTCCTTCGGGAGCACAGCAGCTCTCCGGGCATCTCCTGCAAGCCTTGAGGGTACCTGGCCGCCACTGGACCGCTCCATCCCTGTTCTCCACGCCGAAGCATCGCGGATCCTCCTCCCTCTCCTGGGTGCCGGAGGATGTTTAGGACCCGGGCTGTGCAGCTCCTCCCTTCCAGGTCTCTCCAGGGTTATTGCTTGGTGGGAGGTAGGTTCGGGGCTTGGTGGTATGAATGAAAGAGAGAGAGGAAATCGGCACTGAAAAGCTCAAACTGGAATAGCTCGCCTGTCTCCAGGCAACAGCCCTGACGCAACCGCTGGGGGAAAAAAAAAAGTCCCTTAAATGAAAAAAAAAAACAAAACACCACACACAGAGATTTCTGAAGCGAGACACAGAGGAGGAGGATGAGACAGACTCCTGGAGGCACTGGTGACACCGCTCCGCAAGCACCAAGTTGGGGACCCGAGGTGGAAGGAGGGAGCCAAGATGTCCGTGCAATCCCCTCTCTGATCGCAGCCGCGGTAAGTTCGCTGCTCGTGGTGGCTTGGGGGGACACAGCCACCCTGGGGACACCCAGCACGGGAGCTGCTGCAGCGCTGCCGGGGGCTGGAGGGGACCGCCGGCGTTGTGAGCCCTCGGGAAGGGGGAGCAGCAAGGAGCAGGTCCCTGGGGAGCAGCGGTGAGGGGTGATGGGGACCCCGCCGAGCACCAGTCCAGCACTGGGGTCTGGCGTGCTGCTTCTGCTGCGCTGGGGCCGGGGTTTGCAAGGTGTCCCCCCCACCCCAATCTCCTGCCTCGCCGACATTCCCTGGAGGTGATCGGCACGGTGGCTCCCCAATAACCGGGAACCAGCGCCGGGTCTGAATCCTCCCTCCCGACGGCGTTTGTGGATTTTGCTCCTAGCCGGGAGCAGCGCGGGGCTCCTGAGCCCCTCCAGGAGGATTTTCCCGCACTGGGTGAGGTGTCACAGGGAAGAGGCTGCCCGAGTTTCGGGACAATCACCTGTTGCTCCCTCTGCCCCCGGCCTGAGACGTGCAGGAGCCCCGGGAAGGTTTGCGGGGCTGTGCAGTGCAGACATGGTGGGATGAGAGCCGTGGCCTCGCAGGGCGTTGCTGCCTCGGGTTTTTGAAGCAGGCACCGTGCGCTGAGCAGAGCAGGTTCCCACCTGCTCGGGGCTGGCCCTCGCAGCTCACGTTTACACCAAGGAGGGGGAGAAAAAAAAAAACAACCACCCAGCCAGAACTTCTTCAGAGCCCTTTAGAACAGCTTGGGACTAATTGTTAAAATAATAGCGGCAGCCCACACCCCTCCCAGCACGAGTGTTTGTGTAAGCCCAGCGCGAACGCCCCGGGCTGTTGCACACCAGGGCACCATCCCCATCCTACAGCCCGGACCTGCTCCGGCCCGGGCAGGCTGACACCTCTCCCACCACGGGCACCTCACTAAGGACACCCCTCCCCGTTTGCCTGCGATGCTCCCCCTGTTATTCCACAACCCTGCGCCCGCCGGAGCTTTTCTACATCGGGGAGCTCAGCGGAGCGGGAGGAAAATGGATGAAAATGAAGTTCTCGGCTCCCAGCGAGGAGCTGTGCCCAGCTGATTCCTTTGGCTTTGTCTGCTCATCCCCTGCATCCGAGGAACTCCCCTCTTTCCAGCGGGAACGAGCCTGTTTTGGCTGCGGTGGGCTCGCTCTGTGCCAGCCATCGTTTCAGCACACGGGGGCTGCTGCTGGGTTTTGCATCCCAGCTCTTCTCTGCTTTCAAATGACCATGAAAGTCCCCTCGCCCCATCCTTCATGGGGGGGATCTGCACACCACAAAAATCCAGCAGAATGGGAGGAATCCGGCTTCTCCCGGGCTCACAGCAGCCCTGCAGCCATTAGGTGTTTGCAAAATGTAGCAGAGACACTGCAGGGAAAAAGAAAAAAAAAATAAAAATAATCAGCCTCAGAGCAGCGTAGCCCTTCTGGGGGGAGGGAGAGGAGGGTCTGTTTGCAACCAGCTGATCTTAAATGGTATTAAAATCCCAAAGCACAGCTCAGCACTGGGAGAAGACGGGGCTGAGGACAGAGGCTGGATGATCATGGCTCGGATAATTGGATGGGACAGGGGGCATGTAAAGGGGATTAGGGGGTCACCGAGGGGCTGACCCCACTCCCCTGATCATGTTAACTTGGAGCCTGGGGGTCTCCAGTGGGAGCTGGCCCTGGCGTTGTCCCTGCAGGGGCTGAGCTCGGTGCTGGGCAGATTGGAGCTCAGCAAAGCCAAAAAAAAACCCCAAACGTTTGGTTTTTGTTTTTTTTTCTTTCTGAAAACACACCCTTGCGTGCTGCATTTGGGGAGAAAATAACTCCCCATACGAGTCTCCGGGGAAGAGAGCATTTCTCAGCCTGCCCTGGCTCATTCCCAAGGAATCCCAACCCTTTTCATTACCCTGGGCACACGGGCATAGAGGTCCCTGCCTCTCCTCGCTGAAACGTGGCCGTGCTTGGGGTGGCAGTGGGGGAAATAAGGGGACAGCCAGCTGTGCCAGGCCACAGGTCCTTGGGGGCATCTCTGGGAACAGGCTGGCCGTGCCACCTCTGAGATTAGGGCCAAAACCTGCTGGGAGCCTGGGGCAATGCGTGGAGAAGAAACCTTTGCCCATAATCTGTGGCTCCACAGACCTCACCAGAGCACACCGAGCGTGGCTTCACCAAGAGCAAACTTGCCTTTGCTTTGCTCCTTAATCCTTTTCCTCCTCAGAGCAATCCTACCTGGATTGGGCTGGTGGGTTGAGAGCACTGACCCTGTGCAGCTCCCCAGTTTGCAACTACTTCCAGCTGACTGGAAGACTGGTTTGCTGGAATGCCAAATATTTCTTCATGCAGGATTTCCACACAAAACCTGGAAATCTGCTGATGAGGGGAGGCTGGCTGGTCTGAAAACGGAGCTGCAAGGGTCCATCTGAAGCAGGCAGCAAGCTCAGCCCTGCTCCCTCACCAGCAGCCTGCTGGAAGCCCTGTGGGGGACGCAGGAGGGATGAGGTGTAGTCAGGCAGGAAGGTGCAGATGTGTTTATTGAAACAGGTTCTGACTCTACCCGTGATGCTGGAAATCAGCCAGGGAGAAGTGCCTCGGGGCAGGGAGTGCAAACTGGTCCCCTCTAATCTCACAGAATCACAAAATGGTTTGGCTTGGAAGGGAGGTCCCTTCCATAAAGCCCATCCAGTCCCACCCCCTGCCATGGGCATGGACACCTTCCTCCATCCCAGGTTGGTCCAAGCCCCATCCAACCTGCCCTTGGACACTTCCAGGGATGGGGCAGCCATCTCTGCACTCCTCCACTCCTCTGATGGGTTTTCTGCAGCCCCCACTGCTCTCCCCTCCTCCCTTGCAGTGTTCAGGGCTCTTTCTGGAGGCCATTTGGGCAGAAGGATGGGCTGGGGCAAACCCTCGTCTTGCTCCAGGTCATGTGTGAATGGAAAGCCCCCCTTTTTCCCTTTTCCCTGTTTTTCTGCGAATGCCATGTCCTCATCCATGCTTGTGATGCCCATTTTGGTCACACCAGTGCTGTCATCCTTCCATGGGGAGAGGAACGAGCTCACGGTACAGGAGTGTGGCTGGAAGGTCCCCACGGGCGCTGTGTCCAGCGGCACTGAGGCCTCTGCCGTGATTCCTCCAGCATGGGCAGAGCCCTTTCCATCCTGTCCCAACCATGCTGAGCAGGCAGAGAGCATCTGATCCTGACAGCACCAATTCCAACCCTGGAGCGTGTCCTGGCTTCAGGATCAGACAGCTCTTCATGGTGCTGGAGTCTTGTCCTTTTGAAGGGAAGGAGGCTGAAGGTCATTTTGGGACCAGGCTGCTTTTCTGCAGGAGAGGATTTCAGCTGCTACAGAAAAGGATTGGGTGGGTAAACACAGAAGGATAAAATCCAGGGAAACCAGCTCTCCTCGAAGTCGGGGATTTGCTCTGCATCTCTGCAGGACCCCTGTGCAGAGCAGCAGGATGGGGGGGGCTCTGGCAGGGTGAGGAAGCCCCCAGCTCACCAAATCCACACAGCACAGCAGCTCCTCTCGTGAGAGAGCTCATTCTGGCGTGGAGAAAGGAATGATTGATGTGCAGCCAGCCTGAAAGGCAACCACCAGCTCCAGGGAGCTGCAGTGTCCATCCTGATGGGTCTCTCCTTCCCTCACCCTGTTCCTGAGGCCTCTGAGTCTCTGCTGCCCCGAGGATGCTCCGGTGCATCCATCCAGCCCTGTGAGCAGCTGGAGTCCTCTCTTACTCCATTGCTATGGCAACCCCTTCTCACAGGCATCTCCTCCTCTCTGCCCCTCTCCTAACCTGCTGCAGACACCCGGGGGGGTCAGAGACCTCCAGGGGGGTGGGTCATCCCCACCCCCTCCCTGTGTCATTGCTGTGCCAAGGAGGGAAGCAAATACAGCTCTGCCTGCCCACCAGGCGCTGTCCCCCACCCCTCGCTCCACCTCGGTGTGCCTTCATCCCACCTTTTCAGGCTCAGAATCCTCCTTTCCTACTGGGAGAGCTGTATGGTGATGGTGGCAGGTCGGGCTTACTCCAGGGGTTTCCTTTGTAGGGTTAGGGGGGGTCTACATGGCCCAGGGTGACCCCTGTGCAAACCTTTGGAGCAAGTGGTCAGTGCTGATGGTATCAGCAAGTGGCATTGCTGATACCATCCCAAACTCCACAGATCATAGGGAGTGTCCCTGCACCGACTGGAGTGCGGGCACGGGCACCCAGATGGGACCTGCAGACACCAGAGGTGAATTCTTTACATCTCTGAAAGTCCTCAGAGCTTTTTCCCCGAAGGCCCATTCCATGGACCGACTCCTCAGTGAGAGGGAAACTGAGGCACAGAGCGGCTGAGGTGCTTTTTGAAGGTCATTCACCGGCTGGACCATCACCTCTGCCCTGTTTGCTCCATGCTAGGAGTGCCATTCATAGGCTGTGTGGGCACAGGGCTTCTGTCAGCTGGGGTTTTGTCTCATATCGAGGCTTTTTTGTCTTCCCAGCTTCCAGAGGGGCAGAATTCCTCTAGCACAGACTCCCACAGTCACTGCTGCTCCTCTGCAACAAGAACCCTTGGACAAGGAATCCACAGTCCGCCAGGAATAGTGAAGGAAGAAGAATAATTTGCTCCCCACACCTCCACATTGGCTAACTGCTTAAATCTCAGTTTAACACTCCTGTTACTTCCCCATCCCAGACTTGTGCTCCTGCTGATCCCTCGGGGTAGGTCAGTTGACTTGTCCAATGGAAACCTAACCCAAGAAAGAAATTAAAGGGGTTTTTGTTGTTGTCTCAACAACAAAATTCAGGATTTATCTAAAGGAAGAGGGAAACGCCTGAGCAAAGGTTCTTAGTGAGGTGTGGGCAAACCCTCCGCCCATTTTGAGGCTGAACTTGTTACCCCTAATTAGGGGTGGCACGAACTCCCTGTGGCAAGTGTGATAATGAGACGAATCAAGGATTAATCACTTAAATCCCCTCACACGGGCCAGCCCAGGGGGAGACAAGTGTCGGGCAGGGAGACTGGGAGTGTGTGGATTTGAGCCAGAGGCAGGTTTGTTCCTGGGAATTTGGTAACTCTCTGGCACCAAAGGGTTTGTGTTACAGCACAAGGGCGTTTTTCACATGCTTACAACGTTCAGGTCTCTTTCTCCACAGCAGGTCTTTGATCCAAGTCCAAGATATTGATAGGAAATTAGAGGTGGCTCCATTCTGTCACTTCAGAGTTTGGACAGGCTGGGGAGTGGAGCTGCTTCTTTGGAATGTGTCCCTGCAGAGGGAACGAGACATTTCACCTTTCACCAGAGAGAAAGGGAAGGATGGGCTGAATCAATGCTGCTTTTAGGGCAGAAAAACCAAACCTCCTCCAGAGCTGCTGGGACTTGTGGTGGCAGGGAGGGGGAGATGGCAGCAGGGTTGTGACAAAGGGGATGCTCCAAGCTGCTGTCCTGTTTTCATGGTCCAATGCTCCAAATGTTAACTGAGCTGTGCCCAGGGCTCAAATACCAGGGGCCTTTCCCACCCTGAGGATTCCACACAGGCTGAAGAACAGGACAAAAGAGTTTGTGTGGGGCTCTGTTCTGTAGCTGTGGCATTCAGAAAACGATAAAAATACAATCTTTGCTGGGGATTAACAGATCCAGCAGCCCCAGTGTGGAACTGCAGCAGACTCTTGGACTGCTGGGTTTGGGCCACCCTCAGCAATCTCCACAGAGGCCTCACAGGACAGAAAAAAACCCCCCAGAAGTGAAGTCTTTAAAGTCACCACTTGTTTTCCTGTATTGATTTGGGGAGGCTGGAGCGGGAGGAAAGGTAGATCCATCGACGTGCCCTGAGCCCTGCAGGGCAGCCCATTGCTTTGCCCTCTCTTTTTCAATGGAGGAAGGAAAACTGTCACTGTTCCAGGCACAAGAGCTGTCGGCTTCAACCTGACAGAGCGTCTGTGAGGGCTCCCTCTCCCCGTAAAACTCTCATTAACAAAAATAGGAGCAGGAAGGAGACCACAACATGACTAATCCTCCACCCCCACGCTGTCTGTGTGTACGCTATCAGCTCCTCCTTCAGCTCCTGTGCCCCCACACAATCGTTGGGATAAATCTTGCTTGCTCTCTCTCTCTCTCTCAGTGTTTATTTTAAATTGAATCTTCTTACTAAAAAGGTTGGAGAGGCGTAATTATGGTCTGGATTTCAGAGCTGCACATGCCTTTGTGGAAATGGCAGGGGGAAGAATGGCTGAGTAGCTCTAGGAAGCTGCACACATCCTGCCTGGTTTTCCAGGCATCTCACCAGGCAGGCAAAAAAGTATTTTGTTGTGTGCCTGGCATTCAGAGGAGAGCTCTGGATCTATTCCTAGCTCAGCTGTAGATGAGCACACGACCTTGAGAACGTCTCTTATCTGATCCTGCCGGCAAATGAATCCAGAAGCCACCTGAGCTTAACTCTTGAAGAGTTGTTCGAGTCCTCTGCCCCTCCAGGTCCCAGGGTTTGTGAGAGCAGCTTTGGGCACAGCTTCCAGGAGCGCTGACAGGAGCAGAAGTGGGGAGGAAGCTCCTGGCTTCTCTGTGCTGCTGCTCCTAAGGGGTGTTACGAGAGACCATTCTCACCAGATAAACTGGACATGGCCGGTGATGGAAACCACAAGTCCGAGTCTCCCTGGGTGTCTGAACCCAAACCATGCCAGCAGCCCAGTTAGCTCCTCACGTGGCTGGGACCATGTTCCTGCTGGAGCCAGCGGGTCAGGAGGGAGCTGGATCCTAAGGCTGCATCTTCAGCAAACCCAGAACTAAACCCAGATCTGTAAAACTGGAGGGGGGTGTGGCGTGGAGAAGAATAAATCCCTTTTTCCAGTTCTCCTTTTGACTCAAACTCTTGGGAGAAGTTTGGGTTCGAAGATTCACAGAATGGTTTGGGTTGGAAGGGACCTTAAAGCCCATCCAGTTCCACCCCCTGCCATGGGCAGGGACACCTTCCACCAGCCCAGGTTGCTCCAAGTTCTGTCCAACCTCGCCGTGGACACTTCCAGGGATTCAGGAGCAGCCACAGCTTCTCTAGGCAACCTGTGCTATGGCCTCACCACTCCCACAAGGAAGAATTTCCCTCTAATATTTCATCTAAACTTCCCCTCTTTCAGGTTGTCTTATTTGATTTGCCCAGATGGGGAAATGTGGGTTTACCAGGCAGAAAATCAGCAAAACCAGACAGCCCAACATCTAGCAGCAGCCACTGGTGTTTCCAGAGAATGTTGGGGTCTGGGAATGTGTCTTGGCCTCCTTTGGCAACCCTTCCATGGCCCCTTGAGTTAAGACTGGAGGTAACCAGAGCTTTGCTAAAAGCCAGAGCCTGTCTGTTCCTGCCCCAAAGCACTCAGGTAACTGAGGTGAGCTCACCCTCCCCAGCAGCACCCTGGCACTGAGCCTCTCCCCAAGCCCTCACTCCCCTGCTCCAGCAAGAGCTGTCTCTCTTTCCTCACTCCCTTTTCCTTCTCAAAACCAATCCTTTTTTTTTTTCCTTCTAGGTGTTCATCCAAGGCTGGTTTGCTGCTTGAGCAGGGGCCCACGCCTCAGCTGCCCTCCAGGGAGCTCGTGAGGCACCTCGTGACGCCTGGTCAAACCTTGAGGGTTCTCATCCCCACTCCTGGCCCTTTCTAGCCCACCTCTATGCCTTTGGACTCCCAGAGAGGATGTCTGTCCCCCAAATCCAAATAGAAGAGGCGCTGGACAGCACGGATGCTGGCTCTGGGGGGGTTCCTCCTCCGGACGATCACCTGAGGACCCTCAAGGCATTGACAGAGAAGCTGAGACTGGAGACCAGGCGCCCTTCCTACTTGGAATGGAAGGCAAAGCTGGAGGAGCAGGCATGGAAAAGCCCCCAGCCCGAGGGAGACAGGGAGGATGAGGCCACCAAGGCCAAAAAGACCCCGGGGGAGACTGTCCCCATGAGGAAGGTGCAGCTGCACCTCAACGGGAGCCCTGCCCAGGACAAGGGGACTGTCACCTCAGGGAGAATAGGTGGCTTTGAGAGCATCGACGAAGCTTTGACGTGGCTCAGGAAGGAGCTGGTAAGTGACTGCCTGAGCCCTGTCAGCACAGATTTTCAAGAGGGATAAAAAGGAAAGAGTGGGGAAACTCCTTGTTCCTACCTGCCTTCAGCCCCAGGTGGAGAGGCAACAATCACTCGTGTGTTCCATCACTCGTGTTTTCCGTCACTTGTTGTGTTTTCTGTCACTCATTGTGTTTTCCACACCTGGCTCTTCCAGGTTCATCCTCTGTTGCCTTTTTCTTGATTTAAATCCAATCCCCATTTCAGTCATTCTCCCATCCCAGCCTTGCCCCTGTCTCACACATCTGTTTATTTCTGGACATTTCACAGAGAAAGAGAGGACAAAAATGCTTTGTTTTTTCTAGGAATGCGTGCTAGGAAAATCCACAGAACCAGGGCATGAGGGCTGGAATTCACCTTTTCTCTGTCACTTTGCTGTCATGGTCTTTGGCACAAATTTATCCCGAGCCTGACCCAGGTCCCAGCCCAGCTCAGGAGTCGGCACAGCCTGGGGATAATTCCCAGGAGGGTGCACCAAGCCTGACAGAGTTCAAGAAATGTTTGGAAAATGTTCTCAGGCTCGTAGAGTGATTTGGGGGTTGTCCTGTGCAGGGCCAGGAGTTGGACTTGATGATTCTTGTGGGTCTCTTCCAGCTCAGAGTATTCTATGATCTTCTGGAGGTCGATAGGGTGGACATGTCCCTGTCAGGGCAGCTGAATTCAGGGCTGGAGAACCAGTCCA
Source organism: Oreocharis arfaki (assembly GCA_013398015.1). Lineage (NCBI taxonomy): Eukaryota > Metazoa > Chordata > Aves > Passeriformes > Paramythiidae > Oreocharis > Oreocharis arfaki. Next base: position 7,707 of record VZRR01004116.1, on the reverse strand, counting down.
GGTGCTCTTCACAAGAGTAGAAGCAACCAGATTCCAAAACCACACTTCCCAGTGATCCTTCCCTTCTCCTCACTGCCATGAAAAGTCTTTGTTATTTGGCCCAAACTACTGGAAGTGACTCACGACACGTGGCTTTGTTTCTGTTGCCCAGTTGGAATTTTGCCTGTGAGTCCCAGCAGGAATATTTGCGGCAGGGGCTGGGACGTCACTTGTGGCCAACACTTGTGAAAATGTTCCTGTGCAGACACTTTGTTTTTGAGAAGCACTGAAATCTTTGAGGAGAACTTCTGACAATGATGAATAGTAGTTTTAAAGATTTCTTTGCCACTTTTGCTTCAGGTAATGTTGATTTGTCAACTTGCTGCTGCTGCATTCGCCCAACTCCACTGAGCCCCTGAGAATTTATTTACAGCAGTGGTTCTGGGTGCTGCACTTTGGTGACTTTGTTTCTCAGGATCGTGGCTTTCAGGAATTCAGGACAATTGAGAAGAGCTTTGAGATGATCTCCTACAACCCCTCAGTGCTCTGGAGAACCTCAGCTCCAGACGTGTGACCCGAATCTGGGTGCAATCCTAAATTCGCACTTGATGTAAACCCCGAATCTCAAGATGATCGAAGAGAGTAAGAAGCAGATTTTTCCTTCTCAAAACCCTGGATTTTAAAAGATTTGGGGTTTACTTTCAATCTCTGCCCGTGATGGAAGTTTAAACTGTCTCGGAGTCTGATTCTACCTCTTAGACTGGGGTGTGGTATCTACACCACCATCTGTCAAAACCTGAAAGTTTAAATGCAAGAAGAGAAAAGGCCAAGCAAACCCTAATTGTTCCTCACTTTCCATTTTCCAGCCACTTAATTATACCGGTCTCTGCTGGATATGGACGTGACCCGTAATTTAGAACAATTACCCCAAAAGAGACAGCAATTTTTTGACTGACCACAGGGTGAAATATCTGTGCTGGAGGCACGAGTGTGGGTAAGAGCTGCCAGCAGGCAGAGGGAGCACGGCCAGGCCATCCCATCACACGGTGCTGGAACCAAAAGGTGCATTTCACATTACATTTCAAGGGTGAAATCCAGTTTTGTGTCAAATAAAGGAACAAGCTTCCAAACAGCCCAACACAGATGAGACTTTTCCTTGGTTTTGCTCGTGTTGTGGTAGGAAGACCATGGGAAAGGCTCCACAGCAGCATGAAGCCCAGAAACCAACCAGATCCTGGGCTGATCCCCCAGCGTGGGCAGCAGGGGAGGGGGGGATTCTGCCCTTCTGCCCCTCTCAGGTGAGACCCCACCTGCAGAGCTGCCCCAGCCCTGGGACCCAGCACAGGAAGGACCTGGAGCTGCTGGAACAAGTCCAGAGGAGGCACCAGCACGAGCAGCGGGATGGAGCAGCTCTGCTGTGGGAAAGGCTGAGAGAATTTGGGTTGTTCATCCTGGAGAAGGCTTCACGATGACCTAATTGTCCTCAAGGGAGCCTGCAAGAAAGATGAAGAGCGACTTTGGACAAGGGCCTTGAGCGACAGGACACGGGGAATGGCTTCCCACTGCCAGGGGGCAGGGAGAGATGGGATATTGGGAAGGAATTGTTCCCTGTGAGGGTGGGGAGGCCCTGGCACAGGGGGCCCAGAGAAGCTGTGGCTGCCCCTGGATCCCTGGAAGTGTCCAAGGCCAGGCTGGACGGGGCTTGGAGCAACTTGGACTAGCAGAAGGTGTCCCTGCCCATGGCAGGGGGTTGGAATGAGATGATCTTTAAGGTGCCTTCCAGCCCATCCCATTCTGTGATTCTGTGATTCCACGATCCAGGTTATTTAGGGTCTGTAGGATTCATCTATCCAGCGAAAGGGCAAAAGTTGGTGAAGGGGGAGATTCTTTCCATGCAGGAAAGAAGGGCAGCAGCTGTGTCCCTGCTGAATGAAATGCAGAGTGTGCAGCTCCATGACCCCTGACTCTCAGCACAGCTCCCGGCGTGCTCAGGCCAGGTTGTTTCAACAGCATCACCCTGGAATGGTTCTGGCTTGTCCCGGGGAGCATCCTGCCAAGCACTCGGAGCTTCAGGAGTTTGCACACGCTGGGGATTGTTCCCAACAGGCAACTGGTACAGGACCACCCAGTTTTGGATTTAACTCTATCCCAGCCAAAAGCAGCAGAGGCAGGAGAGTAAATTTAGTGCTGTCATAGAAGGGTTTAGGCTGGGAAAGCCCTCTAAGATCATTGAGTCCAACCACTCCCCAGTTTTGCCAAGGCCACCACTAAACCATGTCCCCAAATGCCACATCCACCCAGCTTTGCAATCCTTCCAGGGATGGGGATTCCTCCACTGCCCTGGGCAGCTGTAACAGGGTGGGACGCACCTTTTGCTGAAGATATTTTTCCTAATATCCAATTTAAACCTCTCTTGGCTCAACTTGAGGCCACTTCCTCTTGCCCTATCTCTTGTTACTCCCAATCCACGCGGAAGTCATCATGTGACACTGCAAGGAATTTTCCTCTGTGTCTCCAGACTCTGCTCAGGTTTGGCTTCAGCCAGGTTCAGGCTGCTCACGTGCAGAAGTGAAGCAAAAGACAAACCCAAGGTTTTGTTGTCCATCTGCTTTTCTTGGCCTGTCACCTCCCATGACCTGCCCCAGGCCCTGGCTCTGCACACCAGGCCCTGGCCCTGGTTTGTAGGACTGACATAAGCCCACGGAGCCTCAGCCAGCTGGGCCCTGCTGAGAACCCAGCCCCGAGAAGCTGATTTATTCAGACATGCAGACTGCCCTTGTTTTTGTGCTGAGAGGCTCTGTGGAGGTGTAGGAGCAAATTGCAGCTCTCAGCGTGTGCTGAGCTGCCCCGGGGCTGGAGCATTTCCCTCCCCAGCTCCTCCTGCCTCTCCTTTGCCCTTGTGTTTGCCTTTGCACTGTCGAGTGTGGCAGCTCCTCATCCATGCTGAGAACAAAACCATCACCAGCCTGGGAATGGTGACAGACTGGAGGATGGGAGGGGTCAGACTTTGCTCTTTGTTTTTGAAATTTGCCAGGTTTTACGGGTTATAAAGTTAAGCACTCAAAGTCCTTTCCCTCTCAAGTATGGCTAAAGTACAAACCTATGAACAGGGACATCTTAGAACAGTTGTAACTTAGTCCCATTAGGAAAAATGAGTTTTCTATTTCAAATTCACCAGTTTGGCACTGAAATCTGAGGGATGTGAACCAGAATGCAGGAAAGACTTGAAAAGGAACACTAATGTCTGATGGTCCCTCCTGGGAAATCGTAAAACACCTGTGTCCTGTAGGTCAGACATTTATTATTATGTATTAAGCACTATTATTATCATTTGGGATACTGATACTGACTAAGCAAGTGCTTGAGTGAATTTAAACAATGATGCAACACCAAATTTCTTCACTATGAGGGTGGGGAGGCCCTGGCACAGGGTGCCCAGAGAAGCTGTGGCTGCCCCTGGATCTCTGGAAGTATCCAAGGCCAGGCTGGACGGGGCTTGGAGCACCCTGGGCTAGTGGAAGGTGTCCCTGCCCATGGCAGGGGGTGGGACTGGATGATTTTTAAGGTCTCTTTTAACCTAAACCATTCTGTGACTTTGTGACCCCATCCGGGGCTGTGGGCTGCACCACAAGGGTGTGAGCACCTAAAATTTCCTACAACAGGGTGGCATTTAAGCACCTTTGAAGAAGCTCCAAACCAAAACACAGACAACGTGGGCTTCTCTGAAGGGTTTGGCAAGGATCTGACAAGCGCCTGGTGCTTCTCCGTGCTTGAACCCAAGTGGCTGCACTCAGGAAAGACCCAATTCACGTTCCAGTTTCTTTTGATCTTTTGGAAATAAAAAGGGCTGGCCCTGTGGGAGCAGATGTTTCTGCACAGACCATCGCCCTGAGCTCCATGGACCAGGCTGGGACTTCATCCGTGGGACTCTTCTCTTTTGGGAAGAGAGGGAGATCTCGAAGAGCTCCACATCTCCATGCCTTGAGGTGCTGCCTGCTGAAACACCGCCCACAGCACTGCAGGGAAAAGATGGACTGCTGGAAATGGGAAAATTATTGGTCCTCCTGTCTGTTGGAGGCAAAATTGAAGGCAACTGCTTGTAACTGTTCAGGCTGAGCCACCTAGACTGCAAAACAGGAAATAATACATCCAAAGCTTTCTCTCCCTCACCCCTGTTAAACAACCCTGAGGCTTAATCCAAGCAGAAAATCCTCCCTGGGTTCATAAGATCCTGTGGTCCAGCTCTGCATTTCAATCCAGCAGTTGCTTCACTGACAGGAAAAGGGCCTGAGTTTGGTTCCCCCTTCCACCCTGTGAAGTTCAACCCAGCATGCTGTCCATCCCAACAGCATTCCCCAGCCATGCTGGTGACAAACAGCTGGAGCTGGGTGGGCGGGAAGAGGCAGAATGTGTCAAAAATTGGGGGTTTATGAGCAGGACACACCTAAAGTCTTCCTGCCCTGGCCATGAGAGGACCAAAGGAAATCAAAAACCTGGCTTCTTCTGGATGCTCCCCACGGGTTTCTCCAAGACGCCGCATCCATGTGTGGGATCCTGCTGCCGTCCCACACGGATGAACTGGAGCGTGGAGTTACCTCACCGTGACCGGCCCTGTGGGTGAACTCTGCCAGCCAAAAACCCCCTGGCTTCCCATGATGTGGCCCCTGTAATCCCATTATTCATTCCCAGGCAGCTCTGCTGGCCTGACAGTGCTGCCTTTAAAGGGACATCACTCATCGTTCCCAGCGATTGTTTGGTCCTCAGCATGGGATGGGGGAATGGTTTCAGTGTTTGTGCAGAGCCTCTGAGAAAGGGAAAGAGAACGAAGATTTCTTGGTTCTGGCTGAAATTCCACAGAATATTCTGGGAGGGTTTGACCAGAGCAGTGTTTAATGGGACAGCTCCATGGATGCAGGACAGGGGGTTTTCATCTCAAGCCAAACCCCAGGGATGAGTGTGGGGAGTGAGGGTTCATGCCCTGTGGAGCAGCCCAAATTTCATGCTCCACCCTCTGCCCAGCTGTCACCCCATGGAGCTGCCTCCACAGGACCTGTCACCAGCCAAGGAACTCCCAAGCCCTCGGGAAGACAAGGCAGCCTTCCAAGGAGCACAAGCAGTCACAGCCCTCGCCCCATGTGCCATCTCCTCCTTGTGCACATCATCCTCTCATGGAAACATGGAATTGTTAAGGTTGGAAAAGCCCTCAAGGATTGTTCAGTCCAACTGTTAGCCCAGCACTGCCAAGGCCACCACTAAACCGTGTCCACAAGTGCCACATCCACACGGTTTTAGTCAACCATTGCCAGGCTTTGTTCCTTATCTTTATTTTCTAGAGGGCTTTGCCTTCCAGTTTGTGTGAAACCCAACGGCTTCCTCCAAAGAGAGGGAAAACAAGAACCAGTCAAAAAATGTAAAACTGGTTTGCAAGAGGAAAAAAGCACCTACAGCTCACATCCCTCTGCACAATGGCCTCATAATTCTCTTTTAAATGCTTTTTTTTTTTTGTTAGCAGCAGAGGCTTTTTTAATCCCACATTCTTCCAAATATTCAATGAAAGCCTTTGTTGGCATTTCTTAGGTAACTTGATACACCGAGAAGAAAGAATGACCCAGGGTCACTTCAATAATGCCTGTGATTGCCTCCCTGATAAAATGTCAGCATTTGTTGTGAGATAGGGAAAAATATCAACAGAATGATTTTTTATTTTTTTTTAACTGCAACTCCGGTGGGAGAATAAAAACCTGCCAAGTGGCATTGCTCTGCTGGGGGCACAGGCTATAAGGTCTGAGAGGAAATAGTGGAGTGTTTTTTGAAAGAGGTAAATGGCCACAACCCTGCCAACGATTTGAGAGAGATTTCCAGAGAGAGAGAGAGAGGTTCACTCAGAGACTGGTACAAAAGTGACTTAATCCTCTCCAGACAGCTGAGCTGGAGTCCAGCTGCTGGCTGAGAGCATCAGGCAGGGTCCTCCAGGATGCCTCTGTAGTGTCAGAGAATCATAGAATGGTTTGGCTTTGAAGGGATTTAGAGGGGATATTGGGAAGAAACTCTACCCTGCGAGCGTGGTGAGGCCCTGGCACAGGTTCCCATCCCTGGAAGTGTCCTAGGTCAGGTTGGATGGGGCTTGGATCAACCTGGGATAATGGAAGTTGTCCCTGCCCATGGCAGGGGGTGGGACTGGGTGATCTTTAAGGCCCCTTCCAGCCCAAAGTGTTCTGGGATTCTCTGATTGCCTGGAGGAGGAGGGATTATAGCACAAGCAAAGCAACCTTGAGGCAGCTTTGGTTCACACCCTCCTTGCATCAGCCCTTGTGTCAGACATGGAAAGGTCTCATGCAGGAATATCAGGGTCCCTGTGGGGTCTCTTGAGGGGAATTTTCCCTCCTCCCTTCCCTTCTGCATCTTTATGCACGAGCCACCAGGCCAGGAATCATTTACTCCTCACCCCCAGAGCTCCATCTGTACCCACAAATTGAGCAGATCATTTTGAGGCCCGCGGGGACACTGATATGGTCTGATCACATCCGTGCTGCTAAAATCCAGAAGAAGGAAATTTATCCCAAAACCTAGAATCCTAGAGTCCTAGAACTGCCTGAGCTGGAAAGGACCTTTGAGATCATCCTGTTCCACCCCCTTCTGGTGGGGCTGTTTGTCTTCTCTCCCACCGCCTTCTTTCCTCTGCAGCTTTTGTGGTTTTGTTGCTTTTCTGTGAGGAGGGAAGTGGGGTGAGAAGTGGGAATTGTCTTGATCTGCTTTTCCAGCCCTGCCTACTCCTGTTCCCCAGGCTGACTCCCATACCAAGTATTCACCTCCTTCCTTCACTACTCACAGCATCCTGTGGCAATGGATTTTCTTAATTATGAGTTAGACTTTTTTTTTTTTTTTTTACATAAAAGACCTCTTTTCTTTCATTACTTCTGAATCTTCCACCTTCCCAAGCCAGGTACCAGGGGAGAAAAAAAATACCTCCAAAACACTTAGATCATTAGGTTGGAGGTGGCAGTTCTTTCTCTTGTGGGAAACCGTGGAGGTCCCATCCTGAGGGCCACTTCAAATCACCGAGATAAAATAAGCCACAGGGGAGGTGGAGACTGTCATGGACCAGCTCTGATTTATGCAGGCTGGAAACCCAGGCTGAGTATTTAGGGATCAGTTATTTGGTGTTCTTTTAATTGGTCCTTTCCACCTCTAATTGCTCCGTCTCCCTGTGGCTGCTGCCTTACGAGCAAAATTAATTTGGGCTTTGTTTAGTGTTGAGATGGAGGCTCTGAAGCCTGACGGATACCCAGGCCAACAGCCTTGGCATAGCTTTAATTCCAGTTTCCTGGTGCTCCTGAGAACGTGAGCAGGCACAGACCTTCTCGATTGTTAAAAATTCCCCATGCCGAGCTGGTATTTTTTTGGGATGCATTGCTAGCTTGGAAGATCCCCGTCTCCCTCCCAGATGGAGCACCTCTAGGTGAGTTCCCAGAATCAGTTAGGTTGGAAAAGACCTTTGAGATCATCAAGTCCAACCTATGACCTAACACCATCTTATCAACCAGACCATGACACTGAGTGCCACATCCAGTCTTTTTTCAAACACCTCCAGGGATGGTGACTCTACCACCTCCCTGGGCAGCCCATTCCATGCCCAATCACTCTTTCTGTGAAGAAATTTTTCCTGATGTCCAGCCTAAACTTCTCGTGGCACAGCTTGAAGCTGTATCCTCTTGTCCTGTCGCTGGT
>VZRR01004115.1:415137-477101 GCA_013398015.1 Oreocharis arfaki | reverse complement strand
AAGGTTTTCCTATTCTATCTTCCACAACACTAGTACTTCTCTCAATCTTTGCCTCATGCAATGTTGCTCCACCGCCTGCCTTTTCCTACTGCCAGACTTTGCCAGGCCTCTCTCCTGGTGAAACACTCAACCACACTCATTAAACAGGCTTGATTTGGGCAACTTCAACTTTTTAATCTTACTTATAGAGATGAAAAAGAATGTGTGTCAACTGTAGGATGCTTCCATTCACCAAGGCATCCAAAATTAATTTGAGTGATCAGGTATTAAAAGTTCTGTGCAATCAGTAAGTGAACTTAAGAGCTTTGGGGGTACCCTATGAACCATGTGCTTTTGTTCTTGAGTACTGTGTCTTGTTTTTAAGAAAGAACCTGATCTGAATCATTATAGTCATTCTTGTTTTCTGTGGTGAGCATAAAGAGATAGCTAAGGAAGCATAAATGGGGCAAACATGTATAATTTAGTACATTTCCCTGGTACTCTCCCAGCCTTTGGCCATTTTTAGCTAAGGGATTTCCTGAACCTGTTGAGCTTAGTTACTCTAGTAGCCTGCAGTGAAGCAGCTCTTCCTGGTGTTTTCCCAGCTTCCTCTCAAACCTATTTAAACTTGCCTCCTCAGTATCCTTACGCAACAACTTCTGTAGATCAGAGATTTTTTGAGCTTGCTTCCCGTCACCTCCACTAAATGTTCTAGTTACTGTCAGTCCTCATTCATCTTCCTTATGCCACTTGCAGTTTGTAGATCTCTGTCAGAGTTCCTCTATGGTTACTCATCCAATGTGAAGATCCCCAGCATACTTAGTTCCTCCTCAGTTTGTAGCCATTTCGTACCTTTGGTAACCTCGCTTGTCTTTCAGTGTATCTCTTATATCTCTGTTTCTTATATATCTGGTTCAATGACAGGTGACTGTGCTTCTGCATGGTGGCATCATTATGTTTTCTGGGTTTTTTCCTCTCTTCTTTTGCTAATAGTTCATGATATTTGATCTGAGTTTTTATTGCTGATGAGCACTGAGTAGATATTGTCATGGAATTACCTATCGTAATTCAAAATTTTGCTTGAGTGAAAATGGACAGCTCAACACATGCAGTTTTGTACATCAGGTCAAAATTAATTGTTCAAATACATCGTTTTGCCCTCATGTATTTTGAACTTCATCTGCCATTTTTGTTGTGCAGTCACTCTGCAGCTATTTGCAGTTATCTGTCAGCCTTACAGCCTTTGAATAGCTTCCTGAAATCAGCAAATTTGGTTTCCTTGCTACTTGCTGGTTTCCTGTGAGTGTATCGAATAACTGAGATGGTACTTCCCTCCTCTGCAAGCACAAACCCTTAATGCCTACCCTCTGCTTCTATTTTTTCTTCAATTATTCATGCCAGACCATCCTTTCCAGGTCATGACTATGTAGCTTTCTTTAAAACATTTGATTGTCTCCCATATTGAATTGGCCATATGTAAGAATACCATCACTGGTTGAAAGCGATAGGTGATGACCCATGTTTGTGAATGTAGTCACTGAAATACTGTAAGCTTATTAATGTTGAAAGGGGAAAAAAATTAATAAGCAGATCAGGGTATAAATTTCTTCATTGGCTACTGTACTGTAGACCAAAAAAAAGGAAAGTAATTTTTGCGAAGAACTTTTCAGTCTTTTTCATTCTGTTCTGTTCCTTTGCATTTCCTGGGAGATAAGGAGTAAAGAAGCAAAATGCTTTATTTTGATTTGTATGGGCAGCTTCTGTTTGGAGATTTGACATCAGTACTTCCTGAAGGCAAAGATTCTGCCTCTGTTTCCATGAGAAGCACACCTGTCTGTCTAGCTATATCCTTGTGGATTTTAGTGCCTGCTTTTACTGTCCAAATTATTGATGAAAATATTTCAGCCGTTTCTACTTTTTTCTAGTTAGTGTGAAATCACACATCTTGTTATAAAATCTGTTAGACTTTGACCGAGGTCTGTGCCTGATTATTCCCGGCTGTCCTGCTGGGTACGCACTGACCTGAACCTCAAGGGCTGTGAGTACATACAGCATCATTTCAAGTGGCATTTTGGAACCAAGGATTTGATTTTTCTCTCCCTGCCGTTCTGTACAGATAAAGTTCCTAACGCAATGTGGCAGCAATGTATCTGGATTTAAATGGTTTAGATGTGCTCCTCGTATGTAGGACAGGGAACTGAGTGCCTCAGGGTATATGTGAAAGGGAATAGTGTAGGTTGTTTGCTGTTTTGGCCTGAGATGTTAGTTTTCTTCTCTCAGTGAAAGTCACTTTACATTCCCTCAGTAAATAAAACCCCAGTGATTATTCTGAGACCCACATACAGTTTCATTACTTCATATATCTTATTTTGTATATTTTTGTGCCATATTTTGGCATTTGTGTGAGACTTCTTAGCTATGGGACACAGATTTCTGTTGCCTGAATGTTGCAAACAAGCTGCATCTCGGCTCTAAGTAGTGTTTAAATCATTTTCAGGGAATGATTTCAGGTGGGTTTGATTAGAGTGCATCTGAGGAAATGGAAATTTCTATTATATGTTTGATAGGAATTCAGTAACTTGAGACATGGTTTGAAGGCTGATTATTATATTTTGATGGGTTATGTAGCTCTCGCTTGGATTTCCATTTTGAATAAATAACATTTTCATGTGGTCTAAAATGCTCATAAAATGCTTTAATGACAACGCTAAGAATGCTGTAAATAAGAGCACCTGCCTACATGGAATCTGATTTCAGGGCTTTGGGTCAAAATTTTTATGTATTTGAAGATCTGTAGAAAAATGTATTTGCTAGAGTGTAGCTTTGGAGAGTTTCTGTACTCGTTTAATGATGATACTTTTGACAGGAAGCTACATGGGATGAAGAGGGTTAGATTTTGTAAAACAATTCTGCTTTTGATGAGAGGCTTCTACCACTGCCACAGAACAAATAAATAGAAGTAATGATGCGCAAGAGGTTCTAACAGGATCCAAGGAGTTTCTCTAAAGTTGAGTTCTAGGGCAAAATGTGCAGCTCAGTATTGTCTTTTGATCAAGTCTCAGAAGCAGCTTAGCCAGGAAAATTCCCTTTTGACCAGTCTCTTAGGAATACTGGGACAGCTTGTTGACTTGCACTCAGAGGAAATCATGTGTAATACAACAGGTACTAAGCCCCTCTACAGGTTACAGCACTTTTTAAAATACAGCAATTTTGATACTTTTATGCACTCCTAATGCAAGAAAGTGAATGCTATTTTAAAATTTCTGTTCAGGTCCCTAATCTGCGTTAGAAGATCTGATCAGTAAAAATACTACTGCACTTCTTAAGACTCATAAAAGCAAAAACAAAATTATAACTGAAAAGGTGAGGTATCAAAAGAATTGCCAGGAATAAGATTCTGTGTGTGGCCATGGTTGATCCACTTTGGATTTGTACATTGTGATTGTCTCTAAATGCAATATGAGACTTTTTTTATTCCATGGCTCTGTTGCCTGGCTAGGCCTGAATGCATAGGATAGATGTTCAGTTGGATAGCAGCTGCAAAATAGATGCATTTGTTCCTGATGTTTAATACATCTCCTTATAGTTTAATTTTTTCATGCTGTTCAAACTTTTCTGTGAAAGTGTTGGCTTTTTCTCATGGGCTTTCCTACACTGCTCTGCATTATCGTACCTTTTAAATAAAGTTTCTCTGAGTACAGTGTTGCCATCTATTTCTTTCTGTCTCCCTTCTCTGCCTTCTGTCTTCTTTGCTCTTGCATCAAACAGCTTGTCTTTGTTTTTGAGTTCATTGTGGTCTTCACTGAGAGAAATGGAGAAGAATTTTCTTATTCTATCCTCTTTGGTGTTAAAAGCCGCCCGTGTGAGAATTAGAATTGTGCCTCACTGTTGCACTGTTGAGAATTATATAAATGGAAAAAGACACATATGGATATTAGTTTGCCAGAAGTCCGTAATGTCAAAAAGAAGTATTGCCAGTTCTGCTTTCAGAAATGGCTAAACTGTGTTGCAGATTTTTTCCACGGTCATTGAGTGTGACAAGCAGTAGGCCTGAAAAATTTTGGATTCACTCTCTAGCAGAAAGATTTGTCTTCATGAAAAACTACATTGTTGCAAAATTCAGTAGGTTTTGAATTTAAAGTACTTTGTTGCCTGTCGCTAAGAATGCTCATGCATCTCTTTTTAGTTTATTTTACTTAAAAAACATTGTAACAGCATGTTTTAAGGTGAGATAATAGTCTGAAAAAAAACTCTGAAAGAACAAGCCTGAAAACATGTTCTGGACTATTTCTGTGTAGGAAATAAGCACACTGCAAACCAGTGAAGTGAAGCATAATCAGTTGTTTGCTGCTCAGATGGGAGGCAGGCCTGCACAGGAAGAGGATTACTGGGGGTGCTGCATGGCACACATGCTTTGTTGGTATTAGCACCTCAGAACCACTGAGTTTTCGCATGACGGCAAACTAGATGAAGCATGACACAGAACTAAACTACTTTCCTTTGCTCGTGCTCGATTGCTGTCAAGCAGATAAGGATTTAGCCACATCAGTACCTCCCTGTGCCATCCCTGGCCTTTAGGCTGCTGCGCTGGCTGTGGCAGGATTTGTGCCAAACGCAGCCTCTTATCCCTTCTGGAGTCACTTGACTTGGTCCATGTAGAGGAGTCCCTTTTTGCACACAACTTTGCTTGGCCTGGCACAGATGTGCTCTACCCATGGCACAAATAATCTCCAAACCAAGTGATCCTTAGGAGAATTATGAGGAAGATGGTTATATGGGGAAATATTAACACCTGTTGAAGAGTTAATATTCCAGCATATGCATAGTATGAATTATAGTAGTGACTTCACTTTGAAGTGAAGTTCAAGGTGTTTACTGGCATAATCAGCCACTAAAAAACTATACCAACCACACCTCTGTCTTTAGGACTGTTATTTTGGCCAAATGTTGTTTTGAATATTCCTTCCACTTGAAGAAGGCTTTGGAAGATGGTGAAAGGATGCTAATTCATTCTTCCATGTCTCATATTAATTCATTCATCTTTTTAACAAGTTTTACGTGTATGTGTATTCAGTGAATTAATTCAGCTTTTCAAAGACAGAGTTTACTGTTTAGAGAATTCCTGGGGAATTCTGTGGCAGCTTCAGTTTCATTTATACATACAGACCTTTGTAGACAAAGGTGTCTGTGGGAGGAGGATGGGGGAAACAAACAGTGCCTAAACAACATGTTGATACTGATGAATGGAACCATAGTGCAAAAGCAATTAGCTGTTAAAAAGTAGCAAATAAAACTAAACAGCCAGTGTCCAGCTCTGTTTGTAAATCTCTATACTATTAGATTAAGGATGCTAAATCGTGTATTTTGTAAGGGTGGTCTAGTAGGTCCACTGAAGGTCTTGGTAGTAAAGTCAATAAGTCTGTTAGCTCTTAGTTTATGTTGCTACTTAAAATGTTATGGAATTGACTATCCTTCACAAAGTGTTTGTACTTGTAAGTATTCAGATCAGTTTTATGCAAGTTTCTTTTAGAGATTGGAATTCTCTAGAGGGGGTATTTTTGTCACCTCTATCCTTCTGCATGGGTAATTAGAGATAATAATGATGGGCAAAATTCTTAAATCTAGCTTGTAAACGCACCTCTAATTTTGACATCTCATATTTTGCTTTATGCAGACTGTATTTCCTGTGTTACTTCTTGCTCCTGCCAACCCTCCATAGGTTTTCATTTCATGGTTTTATTTGTCACCTCATATACTGGAGCACTAGTGAGGAAAGAAATTAAAATGCTTTAGGAGTACCTTGAGACATTTATCTGTGTGGATAAATGCCCCTTGGATGGAACTGGAGGTAATGAATTTTTCAAAACTTGGGCTTTAAAGCCTGAAGCCCAGCTGACAAGAGCTGTTCATGGTTGCTGCTGTATGGAGCATTTGTTTAGCAGAAAGCAAACATAATCCTTGGATAGAACTTTGCTTTAGAAATGTTGGTGGCACAGTGGCATGCCAGTTCACAAATGAAAGAGCAGTGAGTAGACAGACTCATCAGTTTGTAGAGAGTGTTACTGATTGGCAAAAGCCCTGGCCTACTTCCTTCCTTTATATTTATATTCCACTTTCTTTACTTAGCTGTTGTATATTAAGTTAATTCTCTGTTTTTCTATAAATTGAGCAGCAAATACCTGCTATAAAAGTAATTAGTAGTTTCAGCTGATAAGCAGTTTCAAAAGATGAAATGAAGTTCTGAATTCTTCAGGCGTTGTCTTCTTCCATTTTGATGTCTTTTTCTACAAAAGGAACCAGGCTGCTGGTGGAAGTTGGTGTATCGATGTAAAATGATTTCTGAGCAAAGGAAAAGATGGGGGAAAATTCAAGGTGAGATTGGAATCAGGTTTTTGTTTTCCCAGACATACTTGCCCAATCCTTACCCAAAGTCTGCCATTTCTTCCTTTCGGTATCCACTGTGAATAGCAGCCTTGCACAGTACTCCTTGTATCTGTCACCGAGAGGCTGATGAAGAGCCATTGAAGGAAGGATGCTGCTTTCCCACTCATAATAAACCCAGCTCCTCCAGGATTCAAAGAAAAGTAATAGTTCCCTCCAGTTACTTTCTTACAATTTTATACTTGTGTTTTTTATGATAAATTTAGTTATTGGCTGAACCTTGCCATGTTTAAGACAGGTTTTTAGATTTTCTCTGTGGGGCACCTTACAGATAAGGCATACTAAAGCACGGCAAAGTTTAGTTGTATGTGTTTCTTCCATGAGTCAGTGGCACAAGTAGGAAATAAAGCTCATGATTATTCTTAGTCCCAGGGACATTTTGTCTCAAGAATAGGCTCATATACTTTTGTCCCTGAACAATGCCCTGTCCTTATATATCTTTAAAAAATAATCATTGCACAGATACGATGGTAGGCATTTTTTTCTCTGCCAGCACGTTGACAGGAACCTTTGGTTTCCTTTGCTTCCTCTGAAGTGTTAAAGAATGCTCCATTGTTAAGATCATCTGACTGCATTCTACACCTGTAGATTTCTAAAAAATGTTGGGGAGTTTTGGTTTTGTTTTTTTTTTTTCTTTTTGATGGGGGTGTTATTGTTTTGGGGGTCTGGGGGGATGGATTTTGTTGCTGTGTGTTTTTTTGTTGCGGGTTTGTTTTTTTTACTAATTCTTTCTCCTATGTTTCCTGTCTCTGGAAAGGGAAGTTCTATAAGAGGAAGGGGGGTAAATGAGTCAGGGTTATACTGGATTATCAAGAGTGAACCACTATCAGCATGTATAATTTTTGGTCCTGTTCTTGTGTCTTCTGGAGATCTTCAGAAATTCACGTATTTCTTCAGAATATTTTCTCTTCATATTTCGTCTTGGACTTGGGGCATTCCCGTTTGAGTCACTTATCAGTAACTAATGGCAGAAGTATCATCTGTCAAGGGCTCCCATTATTTTCCTCATGGTAGCAAAATAAAAATGGGAAATAATTTGCAAACAGCTTTTTTCACACAATGGAAACCTGAGTCACAAAATGTGAATTCTGAACTCTGGCAGAGTGGAGTGACAGAGCTCAGAACATGGGTCTTCACTTCTCTCTTTTGTATCCAAATCACAAGACCGTACTCTGATCCTTTGGATTAGTAACATGTATTTTGTAGGATCCTTGTGTTTTACCACGACTCGAGCATATGGATCAGAAATCTGTTTTGAATAGAACTAATTAAGTGAAATGAGCTCTGTACATATGCTTTGGGTTTTAAGGCTTTAATATTTGGGGGATGGATTTTTAGAAGTCAAAATAAACAATTTACCTTATGAAATTCATATTTCAAACTTTCTTTCATCTTCGTTCCTACACAGTTATGATTTGCAGTTTTGCCAGCTAAGAGAGCTGTCTTTGTATGATTATTCTATAAAACAATTACAGAGGAATTATCTGTTATTTAGGAATAGTTTGGTGTACTGATGTGTCAGATCTATCTGGAAAGTTTTCTTAGCTGCCAAAGAGATTTTACTCTAGGTCTAGAGACTGTTTTTCTGTGCCGGGTGATTGAGTTCTATATTATGAGCCTGTAAAGTTAGTGTATTGCTTATTACAGCAGGTGATTGTTTAATAAGTGGATGCAGAAAGATTAAATACTTACTAGATGCAATGAAGAAGGAAATCCAGCAATAACCTAATTTTTGGAATGGCATAAATAACTGCAGAGATATGCATTCAGACTTCTCTTCCAGACTGGTTTTTGGGGGGTTTTTGGGGTTTTTTTTGTTTTGGGTTTTTTTTTTAATATTTGTAGCTGTAAAATAATTTTTTTTTCATGGGCATAGTAATACATAGGCATGAAAGTAGAAATTATATATACATGTAGTGTGTAGGTAGGTTTAAACATTTCCAAAGTGTTGCAGGAGTAACAGGCAGGTATTGTTAAAATGACTTTGTCTTGGTTATTGTCTGCGACATCCAGTGATTATGAAGGATCAGGGCAGAGATGGATGCATTTCTTTGTGTATTTATGCCAGCCTGAATCTGCCATGGATTTTTATTTAGAACTCTTCAAGTTCAGCACTCTCTGAGCATTTTGCTCTGTTTATCCATGTACACAGGCAGTAAATGCCGGACTCAGGTGTTCTTCCCACCTCCTAATGCCGGCCAGTGGCAGAAAGGAAGTGACATTGCCTAATTCCCTGTCCAGTCCTGTTTGCTAGACCATACTGCCTTCCAGCAAGTAAAATTAGCTTCATAAGGTGATTACAAAATTGATAAAGCCAAAACCTATCTGTATTATTGCATGCTGTTCATGCTTCACTTCGTTTTTCAGTAGATCCAGGAGGTTAGGACTGCTTTAGACCTGCTACTACCCAGCTGCTGCTGCTGGTTTGGTTTGGCTGGGATGTTATAGAATCTCCTTTATCAAGCCCTGCTTTCAAATTGCATATGACTGGTATTTGAAAAGTCCTTCAGTTATTAAATCTCCAGCCTGACCCTGCTCCTGACAGTTGAAGAGAAAATTGATTCAGAATATAGTAATTTGCTGAGAAGTGAATAAACCCAAAATTCTTGTCTTCAGGCTTTGCTCTCTCTATTTAGAAATCTTGCTGATGAGGTATAACTTCAAAAGACAGATTAATTTTCAAATTTAAAAAAATGCATCTTGATTAGCGAAAAGATGTTTACTGATTCAACGGATCTTTACAAGTTTATACTAAAAAAAATTCAGTTTTTAATTTTTTTATCTTAGGTGTTCTGTTGGTTCTTCAGTAGATCTGTCATGTGCAAACATGTTTGGCAGAAAATCATAAACTGTGACTGACATAGTGGTACCTCAGAAATCAAGTTCTACAAGGGGTTTGACCTGTATGGCATTAGTTTGATTTAACTTGGTGAAAGGAAGGTAGCAAAATCTGAGCTTGAATCATAGGAAAAACATCAACTAGGAGGTGTTGAGTATGGTGTAATATGAGCAAGTAATATGGACGAGACCTACATTGTGTGTTAGATAAAATGCAGTTGATATAACATCATTTAGTGTTTAAATATTGTTATATTTTACCATAGTAGCTATTATATACTGGACAGTGATCATCTTGGTTTGCTTTTGTATTAAGCAGTGTTGTTTGATTTTCATTTCAGAAAGTTAAGGTTTTTCTCATCAGCATGAAATCCCTTCTCTGCAGAAATAAAGATGTCTGTCTCACGGCTAAGGAAAGAAGTTCCACCTCTAGCCAGCCTCAGGTTGCCAGTGAAAGTATATTATCATTTTAAACTCTGAAGGCTGGCTGCTGAGGCATTAAAACCATTGTTTGTGTGTAGTTTGGATAGTGTTATTTTGAGGTGTAGCTGCAATGGGATCCCTTAGGATATCTCCCCCCTGCTGGAATCTAGTGGGTCAAAAGGTCTGTGGAGCATGTCTCCACCTGCTCGGCTCTTCTGCTCTGCCAGGCTGCCAGTGCAGTTGTCACTTTGCCACTACATCAGTCTTTGCTGTGACCAGGAGAAGAAAGCCTTTGTTACTGCAAGAGATGCAGACTGGTTTCTTTATGGCCTCGTGGTGGCAATGAGACCTAAGACAGGTGCTCAGATTGAACGGTTCTTTGGCTTCCATTAGAATTATTCACCAAATTGCCAAAGCTTGATGGTTTTAATTGTTGTTTTTTCATGTAAATAGGACTTAAATATGTTGTCTTAAACTTATAAATTGAAAGTAAGATGGAAAATTTTTGACAGTGCTCCATCCTTCATATGGGGGAAAGAAGGGAATCATCCTAACTTGAAAAATGGAGCTGCACAGACTGCCAGGTCTGATAAAGTGGAGTATGTGCTTCTTGAGGTGTCCTGGGAGAGCCTTCCCCCAGAGAGCAAGAGTACACTGCTGAAATGGATAGACATCTTGAGGCAAGTGAAAGGCACAGAGAGGGAGAGTCATTGGCCCACCCCAGTGCCATCATCTCTGCACCGTACTTGTTGAAAAGCATTTCAATCAGTGAGCTTTGTATCTCTGCCTCAAGAAGGTACTGAGATCTGGTATCACATAAGCATATCTAGGCAAAAATGGTGCAATATGTGCTTTGCTGTTCTGAAGAAAAAATATGTAAGTGAAAAATTGAGATATGATTTGTCATGGCTATTTGATACCAAAGAAGGACTTGAGATAGTGATCTCATGGAGTAAGAATCAAAATTAAACAGAAAAAACCAGATACCCTGCATATAAATTACCAAGAATTTGCCATCTCTTGCTGTTTGTACGTGCTGTGATATATGTTCAAGCACAGACAAGCTTCTGGTTGGTTTCAAGTTTCACATTCGCAGTCAGATAAAAAGAAGCTATCTCAGTTAGATGTTAAAATATTTTTTCTTGTTTACACAAATGCAAACAAAAAATAATTCCACTTTTTTCCTTTCTCTGTGGTTTTGTGCAATGGAACAAAAGTGTCCTGATGCAGTGGTGCTGTTCTAAGAGGGAAGGAAGAGGCTTTGTGATTTGGATAGAGCCATTTGGGTGCGTGTCTCTTACTGCCCACATCCTAGCAGCTGCTGGTTCTGGCCATGTCCTGTGCAGCTGTGCCCACCGGGCAGTGCCTCTGCAGGGACGTGTGCGCACAGACACGCGCTGCCCTCTGGGCAAGGAAGTGCCCCAGATGCCACCTCTGGGTGACTTCATCCCTTAATTCACTGCAGGGCTCAAGCCTCACTGATCCAGCAAGCTCACTGGGTGAATTTGTACTTGGAAAGATCCCCTGTGGCACAGCATTAGTGTGAGACACTNACGTGCTGTGATATATGTTCAAGCACAGACAAGCTTCTGGTTGGTTTCAAGTTTCACATTCGCAGTCAGATAAAAAGAAGCTATCTCAGTTAGATGTTAAAATATTTTTTCTTGTTTACACAAATGCAAACAAAAAATAATTCCACTTTTTTCCTTTCTCTGTGGTTTTGTGCAATGGAACAAAAGTGTCCTGATGCAGTGGTGCTGTTCTAAGAGGGAAGGAAGAGGCTTTGTGATTTGGATAGAGCCATTTGGGTGCGTGTCTCTTACTGCCCACATCCTAGCAGCTGCTGGTTCTGGCCATGTCCTGTGCAGCTGTGCCCACCGGGCAGTGCCTCTGCAGGGACGTGTGCGCACAGACACGCGCTGCCCTCCGGGCAAGGAAGTGCCCCAGATGCCACCTCTGGGTGACTTCATCCCTTAATTCACTGCAGGGCTCAAGCCTCACTGATCCAGCAAGCTCACTGGGTGAATTTGTACTTGGAAAGATCCCCTGTGGCACAGCACATTAGCGTGAGACGCTGATTGTGCCAGGCAAGGGAGAGCTCTGCTCAAACTTGCACCGAGTCATGTTCCCATCTGTCCCAAATACAGAAAGCTTCTTGTTTACTCTTGGGTTTAGGGCAGACTGAGGAAGCCACGTGAAAATGGCTGTTGCTTGCTCCTCTGCATCAAGCTTGAGTTCTGAGGAGTAAAATAATAAAGAACATGTGTGTGATTAAAATACAAAGGAAATAGGAAGGGGGATAGCAAGGAACTATTGAGCATCATAATTACAGACATCTGATTTTACTGAAGGCATTAGAGGACGCTGAATAAATTAGCCCTATAGCCATTCTTAATCTTGAGGGAAGGGAGAATGTATTCATCAGGGGTTGGTTTGTTTGTTTTAAATTACTTATGTTTTCACAACAACTTTATCGCAATTTTCTTGCTAGTAAAACCTATAGTAAATCTGCAACACAGCTTCCACAGAAATCTCTATTATAAAGTTCACAAATTTAGTTGAAAAAATTACCACCTCAGTGCTAAATTGAGCATTCTTTTAGGAAGACCCCAGGAAATATGTTCAACTAAAATAAAAATCATCTTGATATTTCCATGTGGCTAGGAACTTATGAATAAGTTTGAATTTATTTAAAATACTGTCTTTAAACAGTCTATAAATTACATGATTGATAAGCATTTTATTGTGGTTTTCATTAAATTGCTTGAGTCATTTTTAAGTAGTACCTAGGATGGTTAAAGGTGAATGGGCTTGACATACATGGGACACTTCTAACGCCTTAAAATACTCCAGTAGAGTTCACAGGAATACAAATCCTTCATCAGAAACTGCTCAGTCTCCTGTGTAGTCTCTATTTTGTATATCAGCTTGGGTAATGGTGTTTTTTTGCTGCAAGGAGCATCAAGGAATCTCCAGGCATAAGTTCTCATAAAGTTTGCTTCTTTTTCTCTCCTCTACTCGCCATTTCCCACAGATTTTTCATACAAAAGGATTATTGGCTTTTAAGGATTCTTTGTTCTTTGCTCTATACTATATGGAATTTCTGTGCCAAAAGCTAAATAATTTTTGATTAACTGATACGAGTTTGGAAAACATATGGAAATGAGATGATAGCAAAGAAGGTTGATTTGTTTTGTTTTGTTTTGTTTATAATGTGCCAGTGAAAGCTGAAAGCAAGTTTTAACTAGAGAGCATTTGAAAGGAGAATAAGAAGTAAGTACATAAAGAGAAAGCTGAAAAGAAAAAAAAGAATAAAACTATCATAGGAAAAGGGAGTAAATCTAATTTGATGCCATGTTTATATTTCTAGAAACCTGGACTGAAACAGGTTTGATGTCATGTACAAAACTATAATTTTAGGTTTTTGAGTGTGGAGTGGTTTTTCAATTTTCTTTGGTTGGTTGGGTTTGTTTTTTAATGGAAGCTGTTTAATTAGTATAAATTCTTGCTTCTGTGATGAATAAATGAAATGGAAACATACAAGCTTAATGCACAAAAAATGTATCTGAATATGCAGTTGAGAACTCAGATTTGTTCTGTTGCCCAAAAGTGGGTTTTTATTCATGGAGACTTATGATAAATGTGTCCTCAGAAGTGCGTGGAAACACAAACCACTGATTTGTACTTATTTGTGTTTTCATTTGAAAGCTCAGTGTTTTTCTTGTGTCACACGGTGATTATTACTCAAATACACAGGATATGTGAAATACTGAAAGATTGATTAAACTTATTAAATTCTAAGGATTTGATGTGATTTTTTTTTTTCCCTGTTATATCCGCAGGAGAAACCTAACAAAGCTGTCTCTCATCTTCAGCCACATGTTAGCAGAAATCAAGGCTATTTTTCCAAATGGACAATTCCAGGGTGATAACTTTCGCATCACCAAAGCCGATGCTGCAGATTTCTGGAGAAAATTCTTTGGAGATAAGTAAGTAGAAACATTTTGTAAAATCCTTAATTCTTTCTAATCATAAACATTAAAAAAAAAGAACTTTTACAAATCCAGATGAGGGTTGATAGGTGTTTTGAAGATAATTTCTCATCTAAGTCTTTAAATTGGCAGAAAACACTAAGCTCTTTAACAGGTTTTTTTTCCAATGTTGTATTTTGCTCAAAGGTAGTTCTGTCAAGGGTGCTTATGTTCAGTCTTATTGCAAGAAGTTTATTTGTTCCATTATAGGGTGAAGATAGTACATGGCTTTCACAAACTATATGGCAAATCGTGTCCTTTCGTGTTAAAAATGTATGTATATTCTACGAATGAAAACTCTAAAGTCTGAATTAGGGACTTGATATTAGTGTCATGGACAATATGTTTCCTTATCTCACCTTTAACTTTCTCGCTACTACGCTATTTGGTGGAATGAAATGTGTGAAGTGTAGATAATGTGATTTAATCCGTATAGCAAGTGCAGTCGTGAAAATGTAAAAGTCGGCATATATGGGATTTTTGTTTCGTTTTGGGGGAAAAAGTCCATTTAGAATACGCATATAAGCTAATGGAAGATGTGCAGTTTGTTCACTTTCTCATGTGGAATGTTTATAAGTGTAACAGTGACATAAGAGGAATGCCAGAGGCAATAGGTTGGTGTATTTTTCATTATAACGAAGCAGTCATTATGCTCATCAGCTCTGGTATCTTGCACAATGTAGGCAGAACAATTTCTGCCACAATCTGTTGCATCTTCTGAGCATAAACAGCTCTTTAAAATAAGTCATTTTTTATTTAGAATGCCAGCATAGTAGGTTGGCACTTTTGCAAATCAGTTCTGTTCAGTGTGAATTTACAACAGTTTCACTTCCATGTGGTTTTTTTGTTAGTCTAAACACACCTACTGTCAGCTTTCCTCTTTCTGAGTTCATGGCAGTGTTCTCTGGTAGTTTCTTTCCCACGAAAGTAATTTTAGAGTGTGATGAAGTTGCTATATCAGTTCTCTGTTAGAGAGAATGAATTTAACAGTGTTCTGTGTTACCCCTTTTAATGTGAATATAATTTTCAAAATAACTTCAGAAGTTCAGCTGAAGTTTTCTGAAGGATTAACTTAAATGACGTGTAGGGTTCTCTATCAGACAAGGCTTTTAAAAAACATGTCAGTCAAAAAAGAAAAACAGGATCTTTGATAGAATGACTAATGATCATGTTTGTTCAGTGTTTCTATTTTTTCTTCCTCTCTTTTTCCCCTTTGCTTAGCAACTCTCAAAATTTAAATTTCCTTGTGGTCCTTCTCTTTTCCTGTTGGGCTCTGTCCTTGAATGACCTCTAGCAGATGTCTTGATCGCAAATTGCGCTTCTGTCCCTGGGATTTACAGATCTCCTCTGCAAGCTGCTGTTTCTATCAGTTCGTCTGAACCAGTTTCCTCAGCTCCCCTGTTCTCTGTGCTGCTCCTCCTTGGGGTTCTTGACTGACTTCTCACTACTGTCTGTGTGAGATTCCCTTCAAGTTTCCTTCCAATGGTCCTGTCAATTTCCGTTGGGAGATGACACAATAGATAGGTACTCGAGGTGTCAGACAGTAGGCTACTGTAAAATATTAGTAAGTTTTTATCAGAACAAGGTTGGTAAGGAGAATCTTTCAACTGCATCACTTCATCTGAACAACTCAGCTCTACCCTTGTCTTTTCCTTGCTCACATTTAACTCTTACCTCTCCTGACTCATCTCCCAGAGCTCTTACTTCTAAAATTTTTCATGGCCCCAGAGCTCTTGCCATGCCTTTTCTAGGCATTGTTTTTTTCCTGCTTATGCAAATTTCTCCATGGAATGCAACTTTAAGTATGAACCTTTACTATGAACCCTCTGACCTTCTCTGCTCTCCCTTGAGTACTTTGATAGGGTCTTTTTTTTGTGTGTGTGTTTGGGGGTTTTTTGTCTGTTTTTTTAGGGAGGGTGACTAGATGTTTGGGTCTTGTTGTTTTTTTGCCTAAAACATCAATGCATCAAGAATGTCTAGGAATCAAGGTAGTTTGGTGACATCCAGTTAAACATATATATCTTTGGTTTTGTAGTATAGCCTGAATTTTTTTTTTAGTTACTTCTGGTCAGGTGCTTTACTTTCAGACCAGGTAAATAAGCACTGTTACTGGTGTTTCCAGCTGTTCTCTAGTAAAGTGAAGCTGGTTTAGTTGTCTGTCTTCTAAGCAGGGAGCAGCAGATCTGTGCTTGGCAGCCGTGCCATTATCTCAGGTTTAGTTAATGGTGCTTAAGTAACTATAAAACATGTAACAGCATATATGTCAAACAAACAGATGAGAAAAAAGTTTTTTTGGCATTATGTTTAATCTCTTTGTTAAACGAAATGCCTGAAGCTTTTTAAACATTATTTATTTTCTAATCCTTTTAGAAATACATGGCAGATATGCCTGTAAGCCACATCCTTTACAATGGGCCTGTTATGACAAATTAGTTTGCAAATCTGCTGGTATCACTTCCCTAAAAGCAAAGCCTGCATAAAGATTTTGCAAACAACTCATAATATCTCTCTCTAACCTGGCCACCTGAAGGTAGGCCCCTAGGACTTTCTGGAAGCCTCAACTCTACTTAGTGA
This sequence comes from Oreocharis arfaki, assembly GCA_013398015.1. Lineage (NCBI taxonomy): Eukaryota > Metazoa > Chordata > Aves > Passeriformes > Paramythiidae > Oreocharis > Oreocharis arfaki. Next base: position 460,815 of record VZRR01004115.1, on the reverse strand, counting down.
GGTGAAGGAGTACGGGGAGGAAATCGCTTGTGTGTTCCCCAGCTGTGTTTCTGTTTTGCAGGGGAAGCCTGGACCCCTCACTTGTTTCTGAAAAGCAGCCCTTACTTTGGGGTCACTGACTAATGCTGCTCAAGATTACAGCATAAATAAAAAATAAGTTGTGCTGGATCTTGGCTTCTGATGGTAAACTGTAGCACAAAAAGTTTTTTTATTGAGGTTTGATCTGTTTGGAAGGAGGGAATTTGAACTATTAGATTAATTTATGATTTTTTCAACATAGTATCATAAAAACAACCTTCCTGTTTCTAAACAATGAATTAGATGCTCTTTATATAATCAACTTTTTGCACTCGTTTCTTTCTGAAATATTACGATTTTTTATTTTTTAATTTGAAATATTTTAAATAGCAAGAAGGTCACCAATAGTAATTTATAATTTTGACTGTTCAGATTTTGATTTTTGAAAATGTGACCTACACTTCCTTTTACAGAAGGCAACATCTTATAGTTTGCTGAGGAATAAAATCCAAAACAGACAGTTTTCATGAGTCCAGTTTTACTTTAAAAAAGAAAAAAGAAGATTTTTTTCCAGTGAATGGGGAACATTTAATTTTGTTGGTTACATTTGTCTGTCTGAACACGTGCTGCAAGATTGCGCAGCTGCCACTAAGTTTATTTATCTGTTACTAATAAGTGTCATAGCATGCAGTCCATTTTTTTGTGTTTAGAGCTGGTCAGGTGTGTACATTCTCATGGGTTCAAACTCATGGGCAAAATAAATGGCTAAGGTCTTGCACGCCTTGGGTCATACATGAAGCTGCTCTTAGGATTTCTGTTGAAAACACTGTGTAGCATTCAGCAAGCAGTTTGAATGGCTCCCTCAGAGCAAAGTGCTGAGATAACCACATATCCTTGGCCTCAAATGCCTTCTCAGCTTTCACGTTTCTGGTACATCCCTGAAAACCTTCTAGACAATGCCAGTAGTTGGAGAAGCTTGTCTGGGAGAGAACGGTACGTGAGACCAGCAGATTCATCAATAATGGAAGTCATCAGCCCTCATACAGGCAGAAAGTGTAAAAGGAGCAGAGTCAGAGCCTTTACAGTTGTCAAGTTTTTCCAGTATGGCATGTTTCAGAGAACGGGAAACCTTGGAAGTTATAGGATGTTTGGAAGGGATCTGGAGGCACTAATGTGTGGTTTAGGAGTGTATAGGGAGGATTGTGAAATCAAGGTGGGAGATAATGAGATTTTGATTGTCTAGGTGGAAGGAGAATGGTGCTAATAGCAGTATGAAGAAGGAAAAAATCGAGGTATTGATTTCTCTGCAAGGACGGAGTAAAGCACGTATCCAGATTAGGGGGTAGGTGAGGAGATCAGCAGTGTTCAATAGAAGGCCCAGGATGATCTTGTTGTGTTGGGTTTGTCAAGGAAACTGACAGAGGAAAGGTATCAGGGAGATGGGGAATAGACAGTTTGGATTTGCTTTCTGAAAGCAAAAATCGGGAATGAATGAGAACGTTCCAAAGGCTCAATGCCCGGAATAGGTTCTGACTGGAAAAGGAGCTGACTGGAAAAAGCATGAAGAAATGAATTGACACAAGCTTTACCTATACCAAGAAATAACTTGATAATGTCAAAAGCAGGAAAGTGGTGAGGTTGAGAAGATGTGATTTTTCTGAATTTGTAGTGACTGATAGAGTACAATGATTGGAGCAAGTGGTTTTAGTGGAGTGAATCTTCCCCTCTGGTTCACCATTAAGGTTGTGCTGAAGCAAGTGCTAGTTACATGTGCAGCTAAACAGTAATGTTAAGTGGAACTGTGAAATTGTAAGGTGTGTAATCAGCAGTTACATTTGTTTACAGATACTTTAGTAACCTCCCCAGTGAGTTGTAAATATGCATATAAAACACAATCTAATAACATCTTCATTATCCACTTTTTATTACTGTATAGTGGTTGATGAAAATTTCCCCGATTCCTCACTGATTTTAATAGCACCTTACATCTTTTACTGATTTTCTGTTCTGAGTAAAAATGTGCAAAATGCCACTGGGAGTAATCTTGAACTGAGTAGTATCACAGGAAAAATGACCTAACAGATCTTTCAGCTTCTACTACAGTTAAGTCATGCAGGGCTTGGTCACTGTTGAAATTTGTGATTTGTGGCTGTCTTCATGTTGCAGAATGAATCAGCAGCAAGATGTCAATATTCTTATAGTTTCATTTTTCCATAGTTCTTCCATTTATTTTATCTTTTAAGCTTTTTATTCTTCATGGTGGAACTTTAAAAATATTAAAGCATTTCTCTTACTGTATTCAGTTAAATTGATTTCCCTACACCTTTTAGTTGCTGAGGAAATAGAAATTCTTTCCCTATTGGGATCAAAGACATTACTGTTTTAATGTTCTTGTACTTTTTTCCAGATGAGGTCTGAAATGTATTTATTTTTTATTGGAATTTATGGAAAAATGTTGCTATTGATTTCTCAGTAGCAGTTAAATAGTGCATTTCAAATTGATGTTCTAAACTTTGAGTAGCTGTGGTTCTGCTGTGGTCAGTGCTTTTTGGCTCAGGATAGATCAGACCCAGCCTCAGTGGTTTGGGTTCACAGAAGCAGCAGTAAAACAGGCAGACCACAGTGCAAAACTTATCTGACAGTTAAATGTTTCCAAGTTCAAGAGACCTCAGATAAGCTAAGTTTTAACACCTTGTTAATCCCCTTAATTTATTACTTGATTTTCTGTTCTTGCTGCTGATAGTGCCCAAGAGCCCTATTACTGCCTGAGCAGTGTAAAAATACAGACTGAAGAGTTGGTCCTGGCCCAAAGAGCTTCAAATCTGAATGTGCACTGAAGTGTAAAGGGAAGCCAAAGACAGAGGTGAAAGCAGAAGAGGCAGTGATCCAAATGCCATTGCCTGCATCACTGTCAAGACAGGTGTTTTAGCAACAGGAACTTTTAAAGAGAAGGACATGAACAGGAACGGGGCTTTTGGAGTGTGGTTCCTTCCTCAGCTGATCAGTAGCACAGGCTTACTGATAAACTTGTTTAAACTTGAGCTGGAGACAGAAGGTACTGTTCCCTGGATGCTAGTGAGACAGAAATCTCACTAAACCTTTTTCCTACAGATGCAAGATGAAAAACTTTGAATAAAACAACAGATATTATAGAGAAGAGCAAGTCAGTGGAAAATTTGCAGGATAGGATTAGAAAAGGGAAAGAACAGTCTTCACAACTATTCTGGGTAGCTAAGAATAAGGTAAAATTGCATGTACAAAAGATAAAGACAAGAAAGTTCTGATACTTGGCACAAAAGGTTGTGAGACAGGAGAACAGATTCTCAGTGGATAGGCAGGAGAGGCAGTGTTTTAAATATAAAAGGATGTGCAAAAGCCTAAGTGTGCTTTGGGTTTGTGGTTAGAGATCAGAGTTGAAAATACAGAGAAGTGTCCCCTTTGGGGACACGGGGAAATGCAGACTTCTATCTCTTAAAGAACTTGCTGTCTCTCCTGCAATGTCCGGTTAAACAGCTTTGGAAGTGGCTTTTTTTGGTGGTACATTTTCCCCATTTCATGAGGTTCATTTTCTCTCTTTTGCTGTCTCTGTTCTCATTAGATTCATCTGTGTTTGTTCAGAATGATGTCACTCTTCAGCAATTGTACTGGCATGATACGGCACAATCCCTTTTTTCCCTTAGGACTGAACTTCTCAAGCCTTCTGTGTGTCAGTTATTTGCTCTGCACTTCAGAAGCAGTGAAAACATGTGGCCTCTCACTTAAAACTGAAGCAGCAGTGTTAAGAAAATGCTCTTTTCAGTGGTGATAAGTCAAAATCCACATTGCTCACTGCAGACTTACAAAGAATGTTGTTTCTATCTGGGTCAGTATTTGCTTGAATATTTTTGAGATTGCTCTGGAAACAGTAGTGGCCTTTTCATGGTGTGTTTTTTGGCAACATTTGAGAGAGTCTCTCGCAGACAAAAATGTTCACTGTAAGTTATACAGGTACATGTTTACTTTCCTAGACATTCTTGTGGTCTGCTCTGGTTCAAATGGAAGCAGTGTCACTTGACTTTCCAGGATAGCTGCAATCTCTACAGTTTTACACAAGTGCTGTAGTCTTCGTGCTCAGAAAATATGTGTTTCATCTCCAGGTGTATTTTAATGTCTTTTGCTTTTAATAATGTAGCAACATTTGGGGAGTTTTAGAAAATCCTATGTACATATGATCAGGGCAGGAGGGAAGAGAGGACTTAAATTCCTCTGCTAAATTGCTTGAAAATCACATGCTAGACACTAATCCTTTTCCTTTAAGCATATGGAAATTGTGTGGGTGGTGTTTAAAACACTGTATTTGAGATTATGGTCGTACTTCGCTTTGATGTGTGCTAACAACAGTAAACAGATACCTTCCTATAGAACAGTATTTTTTAAATCTTCTACTTCAGTTAGAACACTTTTGAATTCATCGTTCTTCAGGTACACTTACTAGATCTACTGTTGCAGAAGAAAGGGAGAGAAGTAGTGTCATTTAGAGAGGTCTGTGGAGAAATGGCTTATATTAGGGTTTTTGACAAGACTCTTTAAGAAAACAATTCCAGGGTAAATAACAAGATCCAGATAGTTTTGTTGATTTGAGAGATGCATGGAAAACCTCCTAAGGAAATATTTTTCAGGATCATTTGTTTTGTTTTGTTTTCTTTCCTTGAATTGGCATGGGCTGGCTTCTACTCTAATGATGAGGAAAGGCAGTACAAGGGCATGGTGTGTATAAATCATTTCCTAAAAGATTGGCAGGTAGAGATTAAATGGATCCTTTTATCCTTTTACTGCTGTACATCGTGTACATTGTGGCCTTCTTCATACTTTTGTTTCCTTCTAACAATATCTCTCTCAAGATTTTTGGACTAATAGAGGGTTGCTATAAATTAACATATAGCACAATAACAGTATATACCTGTAATTTAGATTTTCTTCTTCTTTTTTTTTTTCCTCTCAAATTGTGTTAGAGAAAGAGAAATTGTTACCACAGCTCTGGGTATATCTGTTTGTAAAGTCTGCATTTCTTCTTCGGCTGTAAACTTTGGGCATCAAACTTTTGAGGGAAGTACAGTCCCTGTTTAGTACCATCCTCTCATGTGAGAGACTCCCCAGAACATTGTCTCAGCTGGAGTCAGTCATGAGCACTTCTTCTACAAGGGATAGCTTATGTAACTACAGTTAAATACCTGAGGCACCGCACTTCCTCAGCCTAATTCTGTAGAGAACTAATGTTACAAAGACATCAAATCACATCTTTCTGATGAGCTGAGGCAGAGCTGACTGACTCATCTCCTAGACATGTGTCCACAGGTTCAGCCTAATAGCATGAGGCATGTGCAGAATATCTGCCAGCCTCTAGTGCAAGGTGTCATTAGGACATGATGCAAGAAATATTACAAAAGGATCTCTGAACGTATTTATAGGATATGCCTTCTATGGTTCAGGAGCTGAATGTGGCAGGCAGTGGTTTCATTTCAAACTGGATTTTATTCTATAAAAATATAGAATTTTTGTTTCTATAAAGACAGGTGTTTTATATCTGTAAACACATATATATTTAAATAACAGTCTAAACATGCTGTTAACTAGGACAGTCCCAATCTCAGCCTTGGTTTGATAGGTCTTGTTCTCTCTCTCCTGCCACCACCCTTGCCACCAACCAAAACCCGAATTAAAATAACTCTTTAGATTTGAATAATGACCAGGTGCCTTCAAAGGCTGTGTATCTCCTAAAACACAAGAAAGTGAGAGCAGTGAAATGTTAATTCAAACAGAAACTCAGTGTGCCAGCCATCTCTGAAAGCTTCTTTCATGCTGTGTGACCCCTCCCAGATTTCTGCCAGAGAAGGATGTTTCTCAGGGTGCCCGAAAGGTCACCGGGTTTCAGTGATGCAGGAGCAAGAGGAGAGGATATTGCAGAAACCTTCACCTTGTGAAGACTCAGTAGCACCCACATTTAGAGTGGGTGTGTGCTGTCTGCAAGGTCTCAAAAGAGCTCAGCATGTGTGTGGATAAACTGGAGAGAGACGCTGGGGGAGAAATGATCCCTGGCTGTTGCTGTTTCAAGGTATTTAGGAATGATAACTCTATAAAATAGCTGCTGAGAAATAGGAGTTAACAGGTTTCAACAACCAATTCACACCTTTGTTTGAAGAAAGAAGACGATAAAAGACCTATTCCATGAAGCTGCAGAGAAAAAAAGACCTGTTGAATTTAGTGTATTTTAAATTTGGGCCACCACTATTCCAAACACTTGTTCTTGGAGAAATCCCAGAAAATAACCTTAGATGTTATTTCATTAGCTAATCACTCATTTCCCATCATCTGGTTTCTGTCTTAGCCGAAGTGCTAGCCAACAGAGCTCTAAAAACATATTCTTCTGAAGGCTTTCGTGTTCTGTGTTGCTGGTGGAGTTTCAGGGGTGCAGTGTTAGTGAATAATGGCCAAAGATCCTACTTATTAATTGCATCTAAGAAACTATCTTGGGCAAGGCATGAAAAACCAGTTGTTGAGGTGTAGTATGGCTCTGATCATATCTGATAAGTGATCTATTGTGTTTTATCGTTTAAGGGTTATTGTCTTAACCTTTAAAAACCCTCAAAGCAATAAAATAACTCCCCCAAAAAACCCCCCAACAAACAACAACCAGACAAAAAGCTCACAAAACCCCACAATCCACCCCGAAACTTTTCTAACCCCATTTCAGCATGATCCCAGTGCTGTATCCATTTTTAGGATGCTTTATAAAGAGAATCAGAAAACATTTTGGAGCCACGGTTACAGGAGCTAAATAAGCAGTAGGCACTTGAACTAAGACAGCTTTCACACCACAAAAGCACAGACTTTTCTAGTTATTTTGTCTGAATTTAATGCAATGTTTCATTCTCTCTTTACTGTAATGAAAATTTGATGTGCATTCTTTCTTAAATGGCATCTGATGTGGTATCTCTCTTCAGCTCTTTGTGGTTTCCTGTTTTTCATACACAGATGAAAGTATCTGCTGAGATCTATTAAACTTCCCATTTTGTCATTTATGACTTTCTCAATACAGGCCTGCATGTAACAAGTGGATTTCTTTGCACTTAGAAATGTAGTGAATATCTTAAGCAATAAAAATACAGGAGTGTATCTTTTGTGTTGTATTTCAAATTACTGCTTGTTTTAATTTAGGATAACTGCACAGTATTTGTTACGCGGGATCAACTTCATACAGTTGATTCCCCCACTAAGAAATTTACATTTGTGCATAAGAAAAATAGTCTGGGAAAACTAAGGCAGTGTGAACTAATAAAATTTACCAGAAATACTACTGAGTTTGTGAGGCCTCTGTCTTTTGTTGATTTAGAAGTTATTAACAAAATATTACTGTGAACATGTGAGATCTTGTCCTGAATAATTATGCATTGGTTATATTTTGGTTAATTAAAATGTTTCTGAATATCATAATCTGATCTCAACATGTGTCTGAACATTTTTAAGAGAAGGTGTTATGGCTTGGCAAAATGTGGACTTGACCCTAATGACACAAGAAGAATTGCTGTTATTGAGAGTGATAAGATGGAGCACATTCAAGTGATCAGCCTCATCCCAGTTTCCAAATGCAAGTACTCAGTTAGTATAATAAGTAACCTGCATTATCTTCAACTGTGCAAATAGAAACTGAATCTGACAGAACATGGCTTTGTGTGTTGAAAAGGATAATTCTGATTTCCTGTCTATTAAAGTTAATGTAACTGTCATGGCTTATGGCAGAGCTTGGACCCTGGTGTTATCTGGTTGATTGCTGTCATGTTACTTGACCACTGTTCATGAGCTTTAGCTATAGCAAAAATCACATCACTGTAGATATGAAATTGATGCTTATCATTCTGGGAAGGGAGGCTGTGAAGAAAGGAGTTCTTTACCAAGCATAGAGCTGGTCCTTTACATTATCTCTGAAAGTATGTGAGAATGGTTGCAACACCTGCTTCGTAGGGTATTTTAGTTTCTTCAGTGCTCTTTTTGTTGTCCTCCTAAGGAAGCTTGAATATTTATCATTGTGAAATAAATGACACTTCAGCTGTGTTTAAAGGAAGGTAAGCCATTCTTGCATTTGCTTAGGCTGCTTTCAGAAAACTTAATTTGTATTTTTTTTTCCTTTGTAGAGAAACCAAATGAACGTTCCACTTCACTTCCTTAAAAGTTCAGTTTTGCTGTCTAAATGAGGTATCAAATCTTAAGTATTTTATTGAATTTATTATTTCTACCTGTTTAACAGAACTATAGTGCCATGGAAAGTGTTCAGGCAGTGCCTTCATGAAGTTCATCAGATTAGCTCTGGTTTGGAAGCAATGGCTCTTAAATCTACTATTGACTTGACCTGCAATGACTACATTTCAATTTTCGAATTTGATATCTTCACTAGATTATTTCAGGTAAGATTTGAAAAATTTTGATACTTGTGTGAATTTGAGAAGCTCAGTGCCCTGAGGAAAGGAAGCAGATTTTTTTTAAAAACTGAAAGAACTGAAACATTATGATTTAGAAATAAATTGTGCCTATCTTTTAGTCCTTCAGAGGTGTTTGAGGCAGCAACACCCACATCTGAAAAACTGAAAGCAGCCAGCAACACCTGCTTAATTTCTGCACGCATCTAGTGTTATTACAAAAGCTTTGTGTTTGCTGCTTACTTATTTTTCACTATTTTTAAATGCATTCTTAGAAATGTAGATCTCCTGATAATCAGAGTTTTGGTTCTGTTTTTTGTTGTGCTTTTGTATCTGCATATGTGAGGTGTTTCTACAAACACATAAGGACTGTTACATATTACTTTGTTTTAGGGTAGATGTAGGCCTAACTCTTTTCTTTATGAACTTATTTTTGCCGTTAATGCTTTGCTGTTTATTTACAACAAGGAATTATATTTGGGAGTAGCATTAATTATATTACTGTTAATATTTATCTGAAATTAGGTTGTTATGTATGTTATGTGCTTATTTTAACCATGTGTCCCTTCTACAGAACATACTTAAAGTATTTTAGTTAATATAGAAAACTGTACTTGTCTGCATTCATATTAGATGTTATGCTTCTGAATTTATCACTTTGGTTGTTTCTTTTGTTTATAGAAGCCATTGAGATATACAACCATTTATTTGGTAGTTTATTCTTTCTACCCTGTAAAGTGATAAACTAGTACAGAGCCTCAAGTTGCGCTAAGGAAGGTTTAGACTGGATTTTAGGAACAGTTTCTTCACTGACAGGATTATCAAGCGCTTATGGACATGATTTAGTGGGGGGCTTGGCAGTGCTGGGTTAACAGTTGGACTCGATCTTAGAGGTCTTTTTCCAACCTAAATGAATATATCATTATTCTTTGGCCTGATGGAGATATGTTCAAAATACCAATTTTATATCAAACCCAGTGTTGATGTTTGTTCTGTTTTCGACATTATCCTGTGCTAGTTTTAGATGTCACTAAAACTAGTGACATCTACTCATCTAGACAATCTATGTTTAGATGTCCTAGTTTTGCTGTTGTGGGAAAGGGTGCCGTTAGGAAATTGATATTAAAATCTGACAGGAGGGGATTAATGATTTTAGTATATAGAGTTTTGATTTTGATTATCTCTTCTCCATTCTGAGTCAGAACAGTATCACAGTTAGAAATGTTAATGGTGTCAGTAATCTCTGTTTAATTTAACCACAAATATTGGTCACTTACTTTCTTTGTGAGGCCACTGCTGATTTGATTCATTACTGTGCCTTGTGCTGGAAGACGGGGATCAGCAGTATTAAAACGTGTAAAGGGAGATGACTGGTGAGGGTTAACTTTTAATTCAGCAAAGAAGCAGAGACAAATGTTTTGCCAAGCAGATTAGGTGCAATAGCTGTGTAACTGTTGAACTGAACTTGCGCTGAACTTGGTCTGAGAACCTCTCCCAGGAGGTTACATTTTACTTCTCTAGTTTTTAAACAGCTTCTGTAACTATATGTGCATACACCCACAGAGAGAAAATCCCAATTAAGTAATCAAAATACTGTTTTGCCAACTGTGGGTTATGTTACAGAAAAGCTGCATTTGTAATGATACTTATTCACAGAAGAAAGCAAGACTAATTTTTATGGAGATACTGTGAAAGTGAAGTTGCTCCCCCTGCCTCCCCATTGTATGTATGCACAGCTTTAAGTGCTCTGTGAGAAGGTTAGCACAGCAGAATATCTGGATGCTCTGAAGGAACTTTAGTCTGTTGCTGTTAGCATGTCCTTTGGTGTGAAAATACTTCCATTGAAGAGAAAGGGTACAAATCTTGTCCCATTTAGCACTTCTGCTGTTGTGTACACAAGGCAACGTATGGGTTCTTGCCTTTGAATGGTTTGGGTTGGAAGAGACGCTAAAGATCATCTTGTTCCAATCAGCCTGCCATAGGTCTTTGCACCTTCCAGTAGACCAGGTTGCTCAGAGCTCATCCAACCTGGCCTTGAACACTTTCAGAGATGGGGCATCAACTGAAAAGTTGTGGATCAACTTCCCTGGGCAACCTGTTCCAGTGCCTTCATCACACTTAGAGTGAAGAATTTTTTCCAAACAGTCAATCTAAACCTACAGTCTTTCAGTTCAAAACCATTGCCCCTTGTCCTATCACTCCAAGCCCTTGTAAAGTCCCTCTCCAGCTCTCTTGTAGACCCCCTTAGATATTGGGATGCTGCTCCAGGTTTCCCCAGAGCCTTCTCTTCTCCAGGTTGAATAATCCCAACTCTCCGAGCATGTCATTATAGGAGAGTATTTCCGTCCACCTGATCATCTTGCTCCTCCTCTGGGCTTGCTTCAGCAGGTCCACATCTTTCCTCTGCTGACGGCCCAAGAGCTGGATGCAGTTTTCCAGGTGGGGTCTTACGAGAGCAGAGGAGAGGGAGAATCCCCTCCATCACCCTGCTGGCCATGCTGCTTTGGATGCAGCCCAGGACACATTAGGCTTTCTGGGCTGTGAGTGCACCTTGCTGCGTTGTATCCGGCCTCTCATCCATCAGCACAGCCAAGTCCTGCTTGTCAGGGCTGCTCTCAGTCCGTTCTCCTCTCAACCTATACTTGTGCTTGGGACTGCCGCAGCCCGGTGCAGGACCTTGCACTCGGCCTTGTTGAACTTGCTGAAGGAGCTGGCAAGATACAGTGTTGAATCTAGGGCTGTGACTTTTTTTTTTCTCCTTGCTTTTGCACAAATTTAAACACTTCAGGTTTCTTCTGGCCTCTGTGCTGAAACCTGTCTTCTATTCCATGTGTCCAACTTGGAGAAGTATAAATTTTAAAATGAACAGATGCTCATCCGTGTTTAAGTAGTGGTTAGGGTTTGCCTGGGAATTGTAACACTCTCAAGCAGAACTGTTAGGATAATCTGCTCAAGTGTGTCACACAGGCATTTCATCTCTGCCTGATTAGCCCTTGGAAGTTCTTTTAAAGGTAATTTGCAAGGTGCATAAGAACACAAGCGTCTTGTCTTGTGTCACTTAACTTCACCTGCCTTGATCTTTTGAGAAATAGATTAAAAATCTGCAGACCATTTAGAGGGAGGTTTCTTGTCTTCCCAAATGCTGGCAATGGACATTTATAAATCTATGTTAATCCACTGCTCAAAAAAATCATCCTGCATTTACAGTAAAGGACTGTTCGTATTCTTTGAAGTGATAGCATATCAGGCATGTTTCACTGAGTTTTCTGAAGCGTTTGCTATTCAGGTCAGCAAATACTCAGGTGAAGTGCTGTCAATATTTGTTTTGTTCTCTGGCTTTAATACCATTATGGTAACTGAAGAAATCAAGAAGTAGAGAAAAAAAAAGGGAATGACAGCTCAAATTAGTGGCTTTATTATGATTCATTTGTCAGTATTACTTATCATTAACTATGGAAGTGCTTCAGGACCTCTCAAGAATAGGCTTAATTGTGGTTTTATTAAACCATCATGGAGTCATACTTTCCAGGTTCTAACTAAATACGATTTTTAGTGTTTTACATAGGTGTGAATAGAAGGTCTCTTAAATTCAGGGTCTTCAAAATCTCTATCCATAAATTTGTTCTTGATGTTGTTGGAATAATTCTTTTGAAGGACCACTTGTAGCAAAGTTGCATATATCGGACAGTCCTTTGTACCATTTAGACATAAAGCAAAAGTGTGTATTTTTCAGCTGAAGCTAAAACACTTCAGGTGTCTCTGACATACAGACTTGAGTTTTATTAGAAATGCAGAACTACCTAGCTGCTTCTCTTTACTTGTTTGTCTTCTCTTTGTAGCCGTGGGGCTCAATCTTAAGGAATTGGAACTTCTTAGCTGTGACACATCCTGGATATATGGCATTCCTGACATATGATGAAGTGAAAGCAAGGCTGCAGAAATACAGCACTAAACCTGGGAGGTGAGAGGTTTTGCTGCGTATTGCTTTCCAAATAAACTTGCTGTCTCAGAACCTATATAATTATTCTAGATTCGCAATTCTTTTTTGCATGTTTTTGCATTTTATATAACACTCACTGCAGCACTGAAGAAGTGTAGTAAAAAAAATTATATTAGCACACTAAAGTCTAAGTATGTAAAAATAATCAGAAAGAAATTGAAAATAAATTGCTTTTTCTTTCTTCTTCCGGATCAGGTAAAACAAGCAATGCACTCTTGAGAAGCATATTTTTAAATACAATTTGATTTTCAAAATTTACATTGAATTTTTACTTAATAGTAAAAATCATCTTACCATCTTTCATGGTAACATTGAAGCTATAAATCAGTGCTGTTGTGTTCCATTTGTGTTTCATATCTTTTTTTTTTCCTTTGCTGTAATCATTTTATATCATAAACTCTTCACCTAGAAAAGCAATCAGTCAGAGTAGAGATCATGACGTGTAGCGTTTTTAAGTACTTTTTGTGGTACTGTACATAGTAAATTATTTAAACTGAGCTTTAACCATGTATGTCACTGTTGTCCTGGGGTTTTTTCTTCATTCAGATGGGAGGGAAAAAACCCTAAAAAAATAATGCATTCAATCCTATGTTACTTACCATTTGTTTTGCTAGTTTTGTCTTAAAGTTGTGAAGCTTTTTCCCTAATTCCTACTTGTCTAAACTTCTGCAGAAGGACATATGCACATAAAGTGCATTGTTTTGAAACTTGTTATGGAAGTCTACCAACAGTTATACCCGTATTCTGTACTTGGTTTCTTTTGATTTTTAGCCAACAGTATACTGTATCTTAAGTTACCAAAGTAGTCAAATGCGTATGTACAAAAATCTTGTGGTTCCAGCAGAGAAACACTGATTTTTAGCTTGATGCTCATGGACACTGCTACATAAGTCAAATAACTAGGTTGACTTTGAGAGTGTTTGGTGTATTAAGTATTTTCTCTATTATTGATCCTGATTCTGTGATAGAGAAATTACCCCAAGTAGCTTTTATGTTCCTTGTAAATAGAGAATTAGTTTTAAGATAGCTTTCTATTCCATACCAGAAAATTACTTTCTGAATTGCTTAGGTGAAATGCTGGAGTGTGAAAGAGGGACTATGAAGTGAAATTTCTTTTTTAATCTGACTAAAACATCCTGCAAATTAGAAGATTCTGTTCAAATTAATAGTTAGAACTTCAATGTAATGTGAACTCTATTGAAGGTTATAAGAGCTCTGTCAAACTTCAGAGAGGCTTAGATTTCTCGTATTAATTTGGAGTGAAATAAAATATTGATGTGTAATTAAGAAAAGCTGCTCTGTAATACAGAATTGAGTTTGTGATCTTTTGCTGTGAGATGCTTTTCTCAGTGAGGTTTGTGCATGTGGGATGGTGTCTGACATGAAAGGGAGTAGAGTTTTTAGTAAGAAGTACTATACATACCCAATCCTGTTGACTGTAGTCTTCCTTTTCTTCTGATTGGGCTCTCTGTTTATATTATGTATGCTCCCAGTATGTATCACCTGTAACATACAGAAGTATTTGAATCTAAGTCCAGTTGTGTAGTTAATATCTGATTTTTCTGAAACAGAAGTGATGTTTCTTTTGTTCACTTCCACAGGCTCACACAAAATTACCATTTGCTAGTAGGACAGGTTTTAGCATTCATCTTTCCAGTTGCTGTTGCATCTAAAGATGGTTTGTATTTTTCCTTCCACTTGTTCAGGTTATTGGCCTGCGTGTGCACACAAGATGTCTGTTGTAGCTATGGAGACTTGATAATATCATACACTCTTCTTGAAGAGGTTTGTGGACATGTCTTGGGTGAGACTGTTCACAGTGAATGTACAGCTTTCACTCTGAGAGCTAAAACACAGGCAGATGAAAAGCAGGGGGTAGGCAGCTACTCTTACTTTATTTGTGCCCCTGAGAAACTGACAGTGGAGAAGAGACAGATTTATTTAAGGTTATACAAAGAACGTGGCAAAATTGCGAATCTGACTCAAATGTTCAGGGTTCTAATTCAGTGTTTGAACCAGAGGCTCTCCATGCTCCCTTCACTTTTTTTTTTTTTTTGCTGAGCTCTGAATTACACTGACTTTTCATTCATCCTGTTTCTATCAAGCTACATTTTCAGACTGAGTTGCACTCGCCTGGGCCAGTGGGCCATTGGGTATGTGACTGGCGATGGGAACATATTGCAGACCATACCTCACAATAAACCTCTGTTTCAAGCTTTGATTGATGGCAGCCGGGAAGGATTGTAAGTACAAAGTCTTACAGCCACCATGGCTATGAAATCCTGATTTCCTTGTTCTCCTAATTCTTATATAGGTAGTTAAAGATGTTTAAAACAGAGAATCTGCATATGGTGGTTAGCATTCTTTCAGAGTTTAAGGACCATTCATTTAATTCATTTAAAAACCACTTGTTTCTAGTTAATTCCATTAACCAGAGTTGCTGAAAGTTAACCAAAGTCATATCTCATAGCAAATAAATTCCATGAGGAAATAAAATGAGACAGCTGTTGCATTGATCCCTCCTTCTCCCCACAGCCCCCCAAGAGTTCCAAATGCAATTAAACTTATTGAACAGTTACTACTTCCAGTTATTCATGTGTCTAACTCTGGACAATGATTTGAAAGCTATGTAATTGCTTTTTTATATATTGTGCAGCCAGAACATTTTCCACATTCTAATAGTTTACCGAAAAGATTTATAATTATTAGAGAATGTAAGTTTATAGGGAGAAGTAGTACATTTTTACTGGGTTGGCTGAAGTTACAGACAAATATTTCGTGTCAGAATCTTTTTCACTGGGATACATATTTTGGTATATCCAGCATAAATATATATAATGTGAAAGAAAAAGGAAAGGCAGTTGATCAATCTTCAAAAAAAAAGATTGATAAATCTTTTGCAACCACGTGTTTTTTCTCAGTCTTACACAGTCTAGGGTTTTTTTTGGGCATGATGATTTCATACTTGTAATAAAAACACACTTATATTAGTAGTTTTTCTCTCTGACAAAAACTGGAGCTGAGAATATTTAATGCAGAGTGATGTTTTTGTACCTTATAACTTTTTCATTATGTGACTTAACAAAATATGACCTTTAAGGAACTGTTTGCAAGTTACAGGTAAAATAAACTTGAATATAGAACAATTTAGGGTTGCTGTAATATCATTTAACCTATTGTTAATTTCCCACATGATTGAAAAGGTCCCATTGGTTGTTGCTTAAAGTCCAGTCTGCATCAGAAGTTCTCAGTGTAGATTCTTGTATACATGTATAGATATGCACATATGTAATATTGTGACATCTATAATATTATGTATATCACAA
The DNA here is from genome assembly GCA_013398015.1 of Oreocharis arfaki. Lineage (NCBI taxonomy): Eukaryota > Metazoa > Chordata > Aves > Passeriformes > Paramythiidae > Oreocharis > Oreocharis arfaki. The sequence goes on along the minus strand of VZRR01004115.1, from coordinate 445,021 downwards.
TACAGATGCACACAAATGTGTTACCTTCTTTTCTGCAGGTTTACTTGAAATAGTCTAAAGAGTCCCTGAGCATGATGCTCACGGTGGGGAAATCACTAGGAAGTATGAGATCACTGTGAAACAAAGATCTGAAATAATACTCTTTTGAGCTACCCCTAGAATATTATCTGCTTATCGAAGCTCAGATGCATTCTGGTGGTAGCTATGCAAGTGATGTCAGAATCTTTCCTCTCCTCTTATAAATGCGCTTGAGCATGTGTTAAAATGAATATGTTGCAATTTAATTGCATTCAAAAGATAAAATAGATGGCTGAGAAAAGATAATTTATTTTAGTTACTACCTACTGTAACTTATTCTGACCCCTTGACGTTTTATAAGTATGATTTAGCTAATAAAGCTGAAGAAATGTGTGTATTTATAACAGTCTTCTTATGATGCAGCTATCTGTTCCCAGATGGACGAAGTTATAATCCTGATTTGACAGGATTATGTGAGCCCACACCACATGATCACATCAAAGTCACGCAGGTATGTTACAGAGTTTTGAGTTACTTTGTAATATTCACTTCCCTTAGTATCTCACCTAGCAGAAATAATAAGCTTTTATTAAAATGTGAGTAATAAGTTTATAAGAGTGAAAATATGTTGTTGATAGAAGCGCTTAGGTGACGAACAGGATAATAATCCTTTAAACTGTAGAGCTGATGGTGATGCAGATGGCGTGTCTTGGAATGTTTTGTTCGTTGTGAGCCTTTTCCAGGTGTTTTAAACAGCTATTAAAGGTTTTTCTGGTATTTATGTAACAGGTTGATGTAGCTTGTTTTTTCCTTGCTAATAGCAGAGGGAATACAGACGCAAAATGAGGATCAAATAACAGTTTTGAAGCCTGAATAGGAATGGTACAGTTTGTTAGCAAGTCCAGGAGACGAAGTATAGTTCATACATCGCAAAGATGTTCCAGGGTATCCAGTTCTCTCCTTTCTTTGTCTGTGGTGCAAATTAAAAGAGAGTTTGGGAAAACAGCAGAAGTAATTAAATGCCTAAACAGAGTCACTTTGCAGAGAATTGCAGAGAAAATTAGAATATGTAGTTGTGTTTCTTAGAATATGTAGTTGTGTTTATAGTCTTGTTAAGTGATGATGTGATTAATTGTGCGGATGTTTGGTAGTCAAGTAGCAGGAAGTAGCCACCCCAAGACAAATGCTTGATTAAAAATGGTGCTGAAATCAGCACTAGAAGGTTAAGGCATACTGTGTAGAACATTTTTCCTGATGAAAACCTCTGGAAGACTTGAGGATATGTTCAGAGAAAGACATCAGATTAGATACAAGCCATACTGTTCCCAATGATCTTCTGTTTCTTCAAATCAGACTGCCTGACCTGCTGAATCTTCTGTACTTCTGGGTGCTCCATGTGCATTCCGTCTCCAGAAGTATTTTAGAAAAGAAGCATTCTTTACCATCTATGGTATTATCAGAAATACCATTACAAAAATATCTGTTTTGTAAGTAAGAGAATTCCTAAAAACAATTACCTGAAGAAAACCTGAATATTTCCACTTGTCTGACTTCCATCTTTTCCTTCCAGTCTTAAGATAATAATGAAAGAGTAACGGAGATTTATCAGGTATTTGTGTTGTGCAGAGCAATGCTCTAGCCCATATCTTCACTTTTTCTCAAGGAAAGGAGAAGCAGCACATGGTCAGTGATTACCTTGTTCTTCACAAGCCAATCGTGTTTTATTTTGAATCCATTGAATGAATCCAGTTGTTTCTGAACATGTAGTTATGAGGACATCATTAGCTAATTCTGATGGTAATTCAACAGTCTGAATTATGTGAGTCTGCCTTAAATAATACATAACTGAAGAGGTTTAAAGTTGTCACAATACCTGCCTAAACTATGAGAAGATGGTATGAAAGTGGCTGCAGGGCTAGATTCCTGCAAATGGATTCTTTGCTAGAGCTCCACTGTAAGCATTTTTAGTACACTGACTACTGCTGCAGATACAAGCTCTCTTTTTTTTTTCTTAGCTTCATGTTGTCTGTCTTTACTTAGAAGTACAAATAAGTACTTGCTTATTTTCTTGTGACCTGGATTCTACTTACTTTAAGCTTTCAAAATGTAGTTTTTCAAGGCTAAAAAAAACCTTATTTCAATACAATTGCATTTGACTGTCAGTTCCCCAACAATAACTAATTCTGGAAAACCATTCTGGACTTGAGTTTTGTCTATTATTTATTCCTCCTGATGGTGGTGTTTACCTTCCTGTCAGTCTTGTAAGGATGCAAAGCACTGAATAATCTGTGCATGACTGTTGCCAGGTTGTCCTGCAGGGTGTTCTTGCCATGCTTGCTTCACAAGGCCTATGTACTTACTGCTATTCAGTGTCCTTGCTCTAGGTAGAAAGCCCTCTCGTTTGTCAGTTTTCAATCCAATAATTTTCTTAATCCTAAATTCATACCTAGAAGAGAAAAACCCAGTTTTGTTCCCATTCATCACTTAGTTTTTCACTTAGAACTATATGTTCATTTTCTTCCTTTTAGCTGCAACCAAAGAAAAGCAGGATGTGTGCCTTGCATAGCTGTTACATGTGACAAGTCTGTACAAAATCTAATAGGCACAGATATTTTAAACACTTTTTGGCATGAATTGTAGTATATCGTAGGTCTGAAGAAGCAAAACTAAGCTTTTTCAGTAACCTTACTGTGGCTTTTAGACAGATGAGTAGCAAGAGTCTCCTTGATTAATAAGTAAAGCAGGTTGGAAAACAGGGCATTTGGAGAAGTATATTCTTTGTGAGCAAATCGTTGGAAAGAAATAATCACTTGACTTTCTTTTGTTACAGGAGCAGTATGAATTATACTGTGAAATGGGTTCCACTTTTCAGCTGTGTAAAATCTGTGCAGAGAATGACAAGGATGTGAAGATAGAGCCTTGTGGACACCTTATGTGCACTTCTTGTCTTACAGCGTGGCAGGTACTGTCATAATTTAGTTAGTGGAGAGAGAGTGGATTTCTCTGTGGACATTCCTGTTTACAATGTGGGTACATGTTTACTTTTCCAGGTGCAAGGATGTATATATTTAAAATGATAAACTTCTTCATTTTGTGAACCAGAAATCTGTGAAAAATAAAGCTCCAGGAGTCTTTGCAGTCTGGACTTGTAGTCTTGCCAAGTCCATTTGCTGACTGCTGCTGAGTGGAAACTATTTCCTGAGTGCAGTACCTACTCAGACAGTACGAGCTGGGCATTTGGTGCCAATTCAGTCACTTCATGATGTATTTAAAAGGCACAAAGAACACATGTAGCTGCTGGGAATGGATAACTGACTAGACAGCATTTTATGAGGAGAAGGGATGTCTGGTGAGAGAAGGATCCAGTCAGTAGTACAGGTCATGAATTGACCTGTGGAAAATAAAGCTTTTAGGATGCCTGTATTTCATGTTAGTAGCATGCATAGCACTTAAACACGTACATGGCTTTAGATGGTTTTTGGACTAAGAGATTGAATGGAGGGAAAACTCCCTTTTCTCAATGTCTTTTATGGAACATCCGAAAAAACCCAGACACTTCCTGGTGACGCAGGTCGGTGTGTTTTGTGCATCTTGTTCATGGATGCACCAGTCTGTGGGAAAAGGGAGAACGGCTACCTTTAGTTCAGGGCAGTTGACCTAAAAAGTGAAATCTAAAGCTGAGGTCATTCTTCTTTACAATTGTGCATTTTCCCTGGCCCTTCTTTCATATCTGTATTCTGTGGGAAGAAGTAAGGCTCATCCAGTTCTCAGAGAGAACTTTGCTCCACCGTTTTATAATCATTCTTTGCTTACAAATGTAGTGAGAAGAGTAAAAAGAATCCTCAAGTCTAGTCCATTCTGGAGCTGATTTTAAATGAGTTCACCTCTGTTAATGTGTTTTCACTCTTACTTTTGTGGCATGTCTTCAAGTACTGTAATTTTCCTTTTCTAATTAGGAGAGTTTCTACCTAATTAAGAAAGTCTCAGTGGCAAACCAACATAATATATCAGAAGTATCATTTGAGTTTTTCTTCCATTAACAATAAAGCTTTCTTGAAAAAGAAGTACTCTCAGTTTCCAATTTTGTGTTCTTTGTGAAATATGAGTTTGATGTTCTGAACACAAATCTTTCAAATTCGCCATAGATCAGAAATTCTGAGGAAATTCCATTTGAGGCATACCCACGTAAGGATATTTATTTCACTACTAAGCAGCAGCTGAGATGGAACAATATTTCTCATTTCAGGAGTACCCTTTCTCTATTCTTTCAAGTTTCATTCTGAATGACATAAAGGTCTGACTGCATGAATCATTGACTTAAATTCTGAAAAACTCTGGGAGGTCTGTAGTTTATTGGTTTTGTTTGCTTCTTCATTTGTTTTTTGGCTCAGCTGACAGGGCTAAGCAGAAGGACTGAAATCTTTGTACTTTTGATAGTTGGGTGTCTCATGGCATGGTAGGAGCATGTTCCTTTTTTGGGCCGTTGATGTACTCTGATTCTGGAGACTTGGGACGCTGAGGTCCCCAGTACTTGGCTGCGGGATAGGGATTCAGGAAGATGATGACAAAGCATTTTAGGCTCAGAGAACTGACATGTTTGGAAGCACCAGGCTTCATCAGAGCATTGCTACCAGCTGTAATTGGTCAGGTACATTTCAGACTTCATTACAAATTTAACTTTTGTGTAATTAGTGAGGCAGTGAAGAAATATTACACTGTAACAGCTTCAGCTGTTGTGAGCTTCTGGTGGGTTGTGTAATTGGCAGCATAATGGCTCGTTAGGCATGCCTCAAGAGATCCAATACAGATGTTTTCACTAAGCAGAAAAAAATTGAGTAAGCAGCATCAGATCTGCATAGAATACTAAGGATGATTGAGCTGTTCACCTTTATGGAGCTCAGTCTCTCAAGTAAGACTTGGTTTACTTGTTTCCTTTTTGTGTTATGTGACAGGAATTTCTTTTACACTACAGAAATCTATTGTCTGAAAACTACATGTTTTCTAAAAGCATATGGGCATATAGGCTGTATTGTAAGGTTCATAATGTTCTATGTAACCTTTCTGAGAGCATGGACAAGTGTACGTTTTAATAACGACATCTTGGGTATATATTCATACTATTGAATACGAGTCTGCTAATGTGTTTGGTTACTAAGGCTTTTTTAGAAGAAAGGATGGAAACTGCTAGTGCAGAACTATTTGACAGCACAGGTACAAGAAAGCCTTGAAAACTAAAAGCTCTGTGCCTCGTTGATAAGGTTTTTTTTTAGAAGATGAAGCTGTAAGGAAATGTATAGAGTGAGGGAGGACTTCTGTTCTCTTGACAGTGGTTACTTCAGTAGGACCATATAATTTGAAGATGTTCTTTGAGATAGTAATGTTCACTAGTTAGTTGTACTTATGATGGTGAAAGTACATATGCCTTTCCATACAAAATGAGAATCCTGTAAATGATGTCAGGAGACATCATTTATACTTACCTGGCCTTGCAGTGCAGCTCGTCCAAAAAACTGTGAAATCATCTGTCAGTTTAATAAGACTGGCAAATGTCAAGATAAAAATAATGCTAGAAAAAAAATAGTTGTTCTTCCATCTGAGAAATCAAAAACCTGTACTTGCTTGGTTATATTTCAGTATAGGTAGGTTGTTTAGAATTAATATTGGTGTTCATCTCTCTTTAGCTGTCCGTCTACGTGACTGCAAATACAACACAATGTAATTTCTGATTTCAATTTGAATTATCTTGAACTCTCAAAGCTTCATGGTTCTTCTGTGTTTGGGTTTGTTTGTGGTTTTATTTGGTGGTGGGTTTTTGTTTTGGTTTTTTTATAATTCAAATCTATGTTGTGCTTCTTGATGGAAATATTTCTTTATAAGTGCTTGAAAGACATTTTTTCTGATTTTCTGTTAATTAGTAGTCTGAAATCTAAAGGCTTTTTATTTATTTCTCATGAGAAAACAGTACATTTCTGACATAAGAAAAAGGAGTTGAATATGGCTGCTTGGAAATCACTGAACACATACCACTTAAAAATTAAAATTCAAGTAATTCTTGTTTCTGAAAACATGTGAAAATAATTCCTTTTCTTATATAGTTTATTAAAAATGTAGTTAAGTCCTGATTTTTTATGTAAATGTAAAAAAAGCTGTTTGTAGCTTTACGTGTTCTGAATGCTGGTAATGCTGCAGCTGTGATGGACTGAATATGTTTTTCCAAGAAGAGCTGCATGCCGAAAAGCTTGCCTGCATTTCCTAACTTCAGATGAAAAAGAAACACTTTATGGTTACTATAAAAGATATAGAATAAGAGGCATTATCTCTGTCTATACACCTCACCTTCTTTCTCTTGAAGAAATAGCAAAATTGTGAGCCTGAAAGGAAACGTGTTGCTTCCTGACCTGTAATATTAAGACTGTTTTAGTGCTTTGTAGAGATAATAGTTACATTTTGATTAGTAATTTTTAAGTGAAGCTTAGTCTATTGAAGAGAGACAGCTTTAAAAGTTCAGTCATTTTAACATTTACTATAGTTAAATATTTGTTAATCTGTTTCCTGTTTACTCCAGTACTTCTTTACAAGCTTTTAGAGACCAGTTAAGGATGTTTCTGTGGAAAAGGTACAAGTCCTACTTTTAAAATTATTGCTGTTTTGTTGTTTTTGTTTTTTTTTTTAATTTATCTACTTTTTTGTCTTGCTGTAGGAATCGGATGGCCAAGGCTGCCCTTTCTGCCGCTGTGAAATCAAGGGAACTGAACCAATCATTGTGGATCCCTTTGATCCCAGGGATGAGAACTCCAGGTGCTGCAGTATTATGGACAGCTTTAGTATGCCCATGTTGGACTTGGATGATGATGATGATAGAGAAGAGTCTCTAATGATGAATCGTTTGGCTTCAGTCCGAAAGGTAACTTTTCAAATGCTGTATCACAGCTGAGCCCAGATGTTTGTAAACAGAGCTGCATTTAGAGGTTGCACTTCATGCTTCAGCTCTCAGCATCTCACTGAACAGTTGTTGGGTCGAAAAAACAAAATGCATCAATACTACAGCATTAAAACTGAAGTTGGATTGGAGAAAAAAGATATTCCAGGTTCTCAGCTGATGTGAATGGAGATAACTTTGTTTATAATGGGCAAAGCCCGAGTTGGCACCAGCTGGCACTCTTTTCCAAGCTATGCTGTATGGACAATTCCCTGACCTTTTATTTGTGAAGAACAAAAAAATTCCTATATATATTTGTTTTCTGCACATGTGTACACATGCATAGAATGTTTTAGGTTTAAACTTGAGTTTCTAAACAGTTTTCAGTATTATTACTTAATAAAAGTGGCTTGACACCTAATTCATACTGTACACAAGTAGCTTTTAGTTATGTTTCCAGTGACTTGTCTATGATTTTTTTTTCTGTAATTTTTAGTATTAGGAACTCTTAGTGGGAAAAGTATTTTTGAGATTATCCATTGTGACTTTGTGTTTTGGGATGTTTTTTGTCCTGAAAGTGCTCTATGTTAAATTCTGGGATCTTTCATTGCAGGAGATTTTATTACTGATAAATAAGCACTATCATTGAAAAAGGTTTATTTTATGGTGATAGTTTTTACTACTGTATTTTAGCCTGGAATAGATATTGTCAGAGGCCATGCAACACTGATTTTGACAGAGAGTTTACTAGATTTTACCTTATACTAGGGTCATCTTGATTGAATTGTTGCCTTGGAATTAGTTCTGTAACATCTTACTTTTCCATTTCCTTATCATCATATTTGTTAGGAAAAAAAGCGTTCTTCACCCTCATATCTGAGCGTATCTGTCAGTTAATAGACACGCTTCTGATATCCTTCCTAACCTCTTAAGGCTTATGAATCATTCCTGTGTTGTGTACGTAATACAACATTGTCTACCCTTGGGAACAGTTTATCCTTCCTGCCTGGACTTAAATTGCAGTCTGCAGCATGACCTCGGTGAGATAGCCTTGAATTGATGGGCTTTTATAATGCTATCACTTCCATGATAAGGCAAAAATGCATTATGCCTTTATCAAAAGAAGGAACAATAGGTCTGCTATAAGAAGTCTTCTTTTCGGTATCCACCAAGTGCTTGAGTGCTTAGGTGCCTTGCTATTTTTGTTTCATTGATTTCCTTGTTCAGTGAAAGAAATCTTCACCCTGCCAGCCTCTTTACTTGAAATTGTTGAATTATTGCGTCATTTGGTGATTTTTAGCTGCTGTTTTCTTAAAATTGTTACCATTGGTTGTGCAGTGATGGTCTTGACCATACCGCCTCTGTAACATGGCATTGTTGATGTATGCTTTTTGTTGGCAATCAGACTTGCCTATTTCTTTAATCGTTATTTATTTTTCCTGCTAGTCAGTGTATCCTTGGAGCCTTCTAAAAGAGATTATATTTTTCTCTATGACATTGTCTAGAACTTTACTCTCTTTGAAATTTTCTTTTGTTTGTCTTTAATGCTGTTCGTATGTACAGGGTACTGCTTAATGACTGTGTTGTAGTAATGTAATTTGTTGGAATGATGGAAATTATGTGGCAAAGACAGTAATTTAGCTCTTGCAGCCAACCTTCTGGTACTGTTGTTACTTTGTAATCTCAGTGAACAACTTTTTCAGTCCTTACTTTATTACACGGACTGTGGTAAGCTTTCTCAACATAAATCTGTTAATCCTTGAAAATCAAATAGGCTGTATTTGTGTCAAATCACCTGGCTGACCGTTGTAAGAAAAAGCTGGCTAGTAGTGAGCTGGGATGTTAAACTCATTAGAAGAGGAGAGTTTCAGGGACACAAAGTTCTGATGGAGTGTCTGTAGGGCTTCACAATGTGTCGTGGAAATACTCAATCAGGTCTCAGAAAAACACCGGTTCTGCAGTTTACCACCCTTAAATGTACTCTCAAGAGTTATCTGAATTAAGTCTCTGAAAGACCTCAGACTCGAAATTGCTTTAGGGAGAAGAATAATCATGAAGCTCCTTAGTCATTCTTTAAAGTAATTATTAAGTGGATACACATTAAGAAAAGTGAATAATTCTTGCTAGTGCAGGAGTTCTTGCTAAGAGCAAATAATTTTGAATTCGTAAGTGCTAAGGTAATCGTTTGATCCAAATAATATCCCATGAAAACACAGAGCAGGGCTCTACCAGTATAGGAGATTGAGGTTTTCAGCACCTTGAAGTGAATTAACATTGTCTATTAACACTTTTGTCTAAAAGTAGATGAAGTTACCCCATCAAGGAAGTTACTGTCTTTTCTGAAATTAATTTCCCAGATATCTGAACACACAAAAACCTGATTGATGGATTCGTGCTATACTTTAAAATAATGGTAGGAAATTGTCAAGGCTGAAAGATGCAGTTTGCCATGACTAGGCTTCTTCTAGCAGGTGAGTTAGGTCAAACTTGGTAAATCACTACGGAAGACCTTGGCTCTAAAAAATATGGGAGGAGGCTATGTTTTAACTCCTTTCCATATTATTAAGTTGACTTTTTTCTGGTAGTGGAAGAAGGCATGTATTACATAGTAATAATGTTTTTAATTTCATTATATAAAATACAAAAAAATGTAAAATAAGACTTGAAATATTTAGCTAGATATTCCCTTCATCAGTACCTGAACCCATGCATGCGTATGACTTCCTTTGTACTGGAACACCTAGTTGGTGGGAATTTATTAAGATCATGTCACTCAACAAGAGTGACTTACTTAACTGATTAGTTACTAGTATTTGAAGAGTATAAATGCTGGGAGGCAGTGTGCCTCCCCTGATTACTGATTCCCTTGGCAGTGTGCTGCTGACTCACAGACTTAACTCTCTCTTCCTCCTTCACATGCATTTTCTTGGGTCAGCAAAGATCAAATAGGGGATAAATCTGTCTTTTTAAAAACATGTTTACAGTCACCAGTGTTAAGTGATGTAAACTGACATCCTCATGTAAGTTTTTAGGTCCAGATAATACTGATCTGCCTAGGTCACAGCTTAACAAGAAATAACACATATGTGAGTTACTCTTACCTGATTTTAGATAAAGAAACTTTAGAGTGCTGCTTCTGGTGTAGGTCTGCTTGGACCCTCTTAGATGTCTCTTGCAGTTTAAGTTTCCTCCAAGGACATTAACAGGAAGTATAGTATTACTCAGCGAGTCAATTTTTAGGATTTATGTTGAATATGCTTTTCATATGTACCTATCTGGCATGAAAGTATTTAAAGCTAGAACTCTTGATTCAATAGCCTGACTGTAAATATTTCCATCAGAAAAAACCTCAACTAGAAATTGTAATCAGTGTTGGAAGCAGGCTTTTTTTTGAATTCACAACTTCTAGGGGCAAACTGATACCAGTATATCCCAGTAATAAATACCTCCAATGGAATAACACAAGTGTGGTCCCTTCTGCAGTACAACCGCAAAGTCAGTCACAGCTGCTTTTCCCTTGGCAGCAGTCACGCCAACCAGATGAAGTCCATGTTGTTACAAAGGAGTCTGTGTTCTTCTCCTTAATTACATCTTTATTGCACAGGTCTCTGTGTGGTGCAGCAGAGCCCCTTTGTACACTGAAGGCCTGTCTTCTGTCACTGCCAGTTCATTTGAGTTAGTTTGTGTCTTAATCACTTGCTTGTTTTAGCTTTTTGTCACTGTGTTCTCTCATGGCACATTTTTGCCAGCGTGTAGAAAACACACAGAAATCTCCAGTAGGTGACAAACAGAGAAATTTTAGGAGAGTGTGCCAAAAAGAGTAGATATTAGTACGTCTGTTAATGCCCTAGTAGCCACATGAGATGCAGCCGTCTTGTTGGCCTAACTGTCAACACACGTCAGGTGAGGCAGCTAGACAGGTTGGGTGAGGGTGGACTGAAAAATGTGGGATTTTCATAATGGGAATATGATGGAAATCTGGTACTGAATGCTGAGGAAAACGTTTGTTGCTGTGGAATATTTTGTTTTGTTTTATGTTTAGTATCAGTGGATCCAAACAAGGAATTATTAGTTTGTCCCAGCAAAGCTTTTGCTCTTATTTCAGCATCGAGCGGTGATATGACTTAAGCTTCCTTGTAGGGGGAGAAAAGCTGCTTTTGCTTGCAGCTATTTTCCTTTTTTTTTTTTCTTTTATTGTGCCTGATAAGTTACTCTTTAACCTGTTGGCCATAATCAATTCCCTTTTTGAAATCTCTGGGGTCACAGCATGTTCTGTTAGCATTGTGGCTGTAGTATAGCATAGTAGTCCTGGGGACTGAAAGATTGCTTTGCTATTTTGAAACAAGACATTACAAAGCATGGATGTAAGGCTAAATTCAAGTCCTTTCACACACTTACTACTTGGAAAATTTTCCATTTTGCTTTGTTAGTTGTGGTTTACTGTCCATGGAATGTGCTAGAGGTAGCCAAATACCGAGCATGTATGGAACTAGAAGTTTATCACATAGATTTAATTGCTTGCTTCATTGGGTTTAAAAGCATGTCAGGGTTTAAGAATCTTGAACTTTTAAGTGAATGGGTTTTAAATGTGAATATTCTGTGATTTTTGTCTCTGCAAAAGCTAGACTGTTGTTGCAGCAGGAGAAAAGTAGTCTGACATGGATGGGACCAGTGGGTACACTGAGGGAAGAGGGCATCATTTTGCCTAACGATTCTTTAGAGCAGAACTGTGCTAAGAGGAGGTTGCCAGATAGAAACAGGGATGGATATTCTTAAAATGATATCACTACAGTGCTGTTCACTTAGCTGGGATTTGTACAGCTCCATGCAGTCTCTCATTTGAGAATGTCAGGTTGCTCTCTCAGGAAATTGTGTTAATTAGTGTGATGATGCGACAGTTAGAACATCTTAAATTCCAAACAAATGTTTCCTGTCCAGTAACTGGTTTTCAGTATTTTCTACTTTTCTTACTCTTTGTTTCCTACTTCTATCACATATATGATTGTTCTTCTGGAACAATTCCCTGCCGACTGAAATGCATTATGTTGTGCAACACCATAAAATGCTGTGACTTAACCACAGCACTTTCATTTATTTTAAATAGTTGCATCCTTTTGGAGGTGTGACCTGCTTATTTGGTTTTGTTTCACATAATTTGGGAAATAAATTGATTTTGTGTCTGGTGAAGTCAGTCCTTTGAGTATATTGTATTGCATGGTTCTTGGCTTTCAGGAGTGCTTTATGGAGTTATAACTAAACTTTGAAAACTAATGCTGTTAAATGATACAATGTTTATTATGCCGTTTAACTGATAGATGCTTCCTGATAAGGAAAATGAATTGACAATCAGTTTATAGTTATTCTATAATTACAGATCCTCAGGCATGCCTGCAAGATACATATCTTGCTTAGTTATTCTACTTTCCTTTTCGTTGAGAGGCCAAATGCTTTGATAATTCATATACTTATCTTTATGGTCTCCCAGTCAAGGACAGAGTCATTCACCAATTAAGGGAAACAAAGAAAATTTAAAGACTTTATTCAAGGCATTTAATACAAATATTGAGACCACCTTTTCATTGAAGGGACAAACTGGGAAACTTCTGGTAACCATGGAGACCACAAATCCTAAATTGCTCCATCTCTTCAATTTGAATGCTTAGTTGTGACACGGAGCTTACACATGTATACAAAGTGGGGAAGACTCTAAATAGCAACAAAAAAAAATCATCCTGATGATGGAGTTGCATGTTATCCTTCTACCTTTCACCACCTCCTCACCCCTCTCCTGCATTTTCATGCACCATTGACGGTAGTACTGTGGTGGCTCTTGTTTTGAAGGAAATGTGGCAGCAATCCCTGTTGTATAGAACAGGATATGAAGCTAAGCTGTAGTACAGAGCATTGATAAGGAGTCAGTGCACTAGATCCTTTTCCTTAATCTTCTTTTGAATTTATGAAGTTTCCAGTTTCTTTAATATAATCGCTGTATGTAAAGAAAGGTGATGCTGCTTACTTGTTTACCTTGTTAAAGAACTTTCTAGTCTCATCCCAGTTACCGCTATGGGGTGTTCAGCATTTGTGAGAAAAAGCTTATGAAGAGAGGGGGAAGTTTTTATCAAAGAGTTTTAGCCTAAAGATGGGTGCATTTTTGCCTCTCTAGGCAAGCTGTGATGTGAGAACAGTGGGATGCCTCAGTGCACAAACGGCCCAAGGCTGATGCTTGGTGGGAATGTCTTCTAGCTACTTGTCTACTCTCAGGGAAAGCACAGAACAGCACAAACATCCAGGTTTATTACAGTGCACTGAAACTCATACAGTGAGTTCATAGAAATAACATGAGCTGATCTGTGCAAACACCTGAGCGGTGCTTCTTAAAACTGAGCCAGATGAGGGGCAGGGAGTAGTTGCAAAGTTGGGTGGAGCCCATTATTGAGGGTTGAAATCTTTAGTTCTGATGAATTTGAAAGGGCAGGTTAAGGAAAAAAGAAGTCATAATTTGTTGCTGGAGGGGGATGTTAAATGTTTGTATTATTAGTTCAGTATTTGCTTAAATGATAAAATTGTTCTAAAATTATTTTTGTAATTATTTCCTCATTTTTTTTGGTGATTTCACTTCTTTCCCTACTGACTTGCTGGTGATTTTTATTGGTAAGGTTTCAGAAGACATACATTCTATTTTGTATGGAATTATGATTTGAAAATGGGCTGTCGTCAACAGGCAATATCATGGATTTCCAGCTTTTAAAAGTAATTTGTAGAACTTTAGATTGAGTGTTCTGTGTTGATGAAAAGGTTATCGAGGGTAGCAGTGCTACAGTAGTATTTATTATTTTTTTTCCTTATGTTTGGCAATGATTGTTAGGTTTTTATATAAATTGCTGGAATATATATTCTTTTATTATCATCGCAAGTTAACATGGGTCTTAGTTTTGAGGTAGAATGATTTGTAGACTTCTTTTCCAGTAACTGTAAGGTGAGCTCTACTGTCCAGATGTCCATTATGAAAAATGACTATTCTAATTGACTATTAGTAAGTCTCTGATAAGTATCAAATGTTTTAGTTGCGGAATGGAAGTTGTATACTTGATCACCAGGTGAAAGGTAATTTTATTTTTTCTGTCTTGAAGTGCAATGAGAGGCAGAATTCACCAGTGACTTCCCCAGGATCTTCCCCTCTTGCGCAAAGAAGAAAACCACTTCCAGACCCCTTGCAAATCCCACATCTTAGTCTTCCACCTGTACCTCCCCGTCTGGATCTGATTCAGAAGGGAGTAGCACGGTCACCGTGTGCCAGCCCAACCGGCTCACCAAAGGTAAATGTTACTGGACCATTATTTCTAGATATAAGAATTTCGAGAAACTGTATTTGCTTGTTTCCAAGGGGAGCTTCTTGTTTGTTTTGTATGGTGGACTGTTTCAAAGTTTTCCATGGATTTTGGTTTTATAGGATTTTGTGCTATCCAAAAGAACTTTAGATTAGATCCACATTGATGAAGTCTCTTCTCTTTCCGCAATACCTTATGTAGTTAAATGTTTCTGGCTGCGTGTGTTGGTCAAATATGACTTCAGTTTGCTTGCTGATTATATTGTACTTGGTTATGGTCAGAATTTTAAAGACATTGCAGTAATGGATCGGTTCTGTAACAAACTCTGATTAATGAAAATAAATAGAAGCTAAAGTTTCCTGAAAATAGATTTAAAGGTCATTATCTCATTAAAATTATATGTTTTCCTTTCATGATGATTTATGTTCAATTTCCACAGTGTCCTTACAAGAAAAATATGCGCAGATACACTGCTTTCAAAACCTTAAATGGCGTGTAATGGGACTCAAATTTCAAGGGAAATAATAATGACTCTCTAGCCAATGAGATTGTATGCTGTGTTTTGTAAAACTAATGATACTAAAGATTCAATGACTTTTTGAGTGGATAAGAATGAAAGAGAACAAATACTCTTTGTTGCTCTCTATTACAAGTTGATTGTTTTATTGTAATTGCTGTATAGAAAGAGGGAGTTTTCATTTTTATATGATTAATTCAAGTTCAAGACGTGACTTGAAACCTCTCTGCTCATAATAGTCCAGTTTGAAATATCTTGTTTCTTTTGTAAGGATTTTACTTTAAGGTTGAAAATCAATATCTTTTTAAGATTTTAGTAGTTTATGATTTAGAAGAAAAAAGAGAAGTTCTAATAGTTTCTTTAATCTTCTTTCTTAACTTCCTATATTATGCGAAGGAATTTATAACACATTGAGGATATACACAAAACATATGCCACGTCCATTAAAAGTTAATTTTACAGTAGGGTTTTTTGCAGAGTTCATGGCTTTAAAAAAAAAGTAAGCCAGGAATATCATTAATGCTGCTTTAATTTTTTTTAAATTCTTTCTTTGCATGGAACTTTTCCTTGGAAAAAAATAAAATTTGTGGTGTGCAAGGGAAACAGGATAGGGGCAACAAAGAATAATTTCATACTTTAAAAAAATTTTATATTTAATTAAAAAAAAAAGATGATGTAGTCCTGCCAAAACTATTGCTTAAGAAAAAAAAAACAAAACAAACTTTTCTATTTTTCTCAAGTTAAAAACTGTAATTTTAAACTATAAGGTATAACAGAAAATCTGGATCAGGGTATTATTTTCCCTTGTTGACAGTAAAAATAACTATTTTTCTTGACTAGCAGTTGAGTTAAATGCTTCTTTATTTACTTTACTTCCTTTTTATATACATAGACCTGTAGGTAGAATAACTTTATTTTCAATTCAAGTTACGTATTGAGGTGCTGCTTGAAGAGCAGTGCTGGGCTAGCCAGTGAAGTGACAGCAAATGCTATTCTTACTGTAAAACTTCTGTGACCTCCATTTCTTCAAGTGGTAATAATATGCAGGCTTACCAAAGTCCAAGAAAATTATACATTCCCAGGGAAGTAATCTTTCCTGTATTTCTTATGGTAGCTGGAGATAAAACATTTGTAAAGACCTGGCCCAACTGTTACTTTGTAAATTGCCATTAGTAATTCAGTCATAATGAGAATGTTTTGGTTTTGTCAGATTTGTGCTCAGATTTGTGCAGCTACTAGGTTTTTCCCTGATAACCTGGGTTTCAGCTTTTTTGTATTAGCATACATAATTTTAGACCACATTTAACCATATATGATATAATTCAATTCTTAGAAAACATGTATTCTGACAAATGTTGCTTGCAGATGAGCTGATTGCAAGTAAAACTACAAACAAATGAGGTTGTTACCTGAAAAACTGAACTGCAGTTCAAACAGATTCAGCACTCTAACAGTGCATGTCATGTAAAGATTGGAGTCATCCCTGGGTATATAATTAAAAATGAAATAATTGTTTCTTCTTCCCCTTGCTGTCTAATCATTGCTTTTTGTACTCATTTGCTGTCGCCAAGTCATTCCTCTGGGATGTGGATTTTATTTTGTTTGGGGTTTGGGGGTTTTTTTCTGCATCAGGAAGTCTGTTTTTTCCAAACACCCCACAGAACTTATTTCAGCGGATGAAGAAGTGACTCAAACGATGAAAGCAAAGGATACTGGAAAAAACTGTGGGTTGAATAAATCTGCCTGAGTTAGCTGTCTTTTCTGCTTTCCACTCCTTTCTTGGGTTACTCATGCAAGAGCAGAAATGGGGGCATGCTTTCTGAAGAAGGGCCAGGTTGTCTGCAGAATGCAGGCACGGCCTGCATTTAACCTACTGGCAAGTGCTGTTGTAGTGCCAAGAAAATACCTCAGAAATGAAAGCCATACTTGGTCGTGTGCCAACATTCATGCCCCTGTGTAACTTCCCTTTTTTGTCACCTCCTGTGTTGTTTAGTCTTCTCCCTGTATGGTGAGGAAACAAGACAAACCTTTGCCAGCGCCGCCACCTCCCTTGCGAGACCCTCCGCCGCCGCCGCCAGAGAGGCCTCCCCCCATCCCGCCGGACAACAGGGTCAGCAGGCACCTGCACCACCCCGAGAGCGTCCCTGCCCGGGACCAGCCCGTGCCCCTCGAGGCGTGGTGTCCCAGGGACATGTTCGGGACGAGTCAGCTGGTGGGGTGCCGAGGCGGGGGCGATGTGTCCCCCAAACCAGGACTGACCGCCATTTCTAACGTGAACGGGAGGCACGGCCGCGTGAGTTCTGAGCAGGGATTTATGAGGAAACACAGACGTCACGAGCTGCCTGCAGAAGGTGCCAAGGTATTTTGAATGAACTGGGTGTTGAATCCTAATTTGATACACTACTGCAGCATTGTCTTGTATTGGCTAACCCATTGTTCATACTGGCCAGTGATGATTTGTGGTTTCTGAATCTTTTCTGTTGATACTTAATATGCTGCTCATAAAGAAATGATTCGCTAAATACTGTAATTTATAAAGCAGTAGCACTCGAGGGTCTGAGTTACAATTTTCTGAACGTGTCACTGTATGCTGTAATAATATAGCATCTCAAGTCTACTTTGGAAGTGTCATATGCCAAAAGTGTGAATGCATTTGCTGATGGAATAGTAGATATTCCAGTTAACTGTTGTAGGTGAGGTGAATTCTGGCATTTAGCAGCTTCAGACACTTGCAAAGCCATTTACAGCTGGTCAGGCTTAGCTTTGAAAAGAGATCAAATGGTGATGTCCTAAGAAAAAATTCCTAGTTCTGCTCTAATCAGTTTTATCAAAGCAGCTCAGTAATTTATTCATAGAGGTTATTAACTCAAAGCTGCTGCTCTTTTTTTACTTGAAGACTACAGAGCTTGTGTAGCTTGTGCTAAGACAGATGGATTTGTGGTTAAGTCATGGTAGTTAGAAATCATTTTTTTTCATCTATTTGCTTTTCCCAAGACCACAAGCTATTTAACCTTTCTATCTCCAGTTACCTTTTATTTTGTGTGTGTGTGTATATGTGGGGGTTTTGGTTATTTTGAAAATACGTTACTGAAATTCAATTAGAATTGATAAGGGGTGTTGACATAAATGATGAAAGGTACTTAAGTCATCTATGATGTTATATGTAATTAAACTATCATTATATAATGCTTTTATCAGCATTGAGGCAAAGCACCAGAATTTTACTTAGAACTAGGCTGTTGTTTAAAAGGCTGCAGGTTTCCTTCTGCTTTCAAAAGGATGCTGGGTTTATACCTTGAACTGTGCCTTCATGTAGCATTCTTCTTGTGGTCTGGCACAGAACTGAAGCTGATGGAATGAATACTTCTCAAATTAGAAAACCCAGTCAGTGTGGAAGTGCCACTGTAGTCTGGAGAAGTTACATGTTCATATCTTTAACCAAGTACTGTTTGAACTGTCATCTTCAGGTTGTAGATCTAAACCATTTGATTAAGGAAGCAACCCTGAATTACCATTTCAGGAGGTATTCACATTCATGAGGGAAACGTGGAATAAATTTTCTTCCCTGATTCATGTATCAATTGTAATATAAACTTTTTGTTATTGACTGAAACCAAGAATTGGGAAGACAATCCTGTGGCTAGGGGATGGATTCTGGCAGGCACTGTATTACAGTTTTAATAATTAATATGTTTAGCATTTTCCCATTACACTTCATCTCTCTCACTTTGCAATCTTGAAATCTTAATTTTCCCCCAAGCAGTTCAGCTGTAACCGAGTATCTATGTAGTAACTGTCATGTAAAACTACTTCTTTTGGTGAAGTTATAAACTAAAATGTTCTACAGCTCCAAAGTGGGGTGAGCTGAAACAGGCATGGTGTTTGCTGTTTCAGAGTCATTTCAGCTCTGTGGTATGAACTCCTGGGAAAGCCTTTACCCACAGGCTTCTCAAGGTCTATTTTGTAACACTTAGTTGATGAATATCCATGGTGATAGGAGATACTCATCGTAATACTTGTATGATTTTTAGGTTTTTTCAAATGGTCACCTCATGAATGAAGAATATGATGTCCCTCCACGGCTTTCACCCCCTCTTCCAGCTGGTTCCATTATCCCTAGTATAAAGTAAGTTAACTTTATCGATAAAGGAAAAGTGGTAATTAATGTTAGATAATAGCACTGACACTCTAGTGCTAAAAGAAACATGTGAAAAAGAAAGAAATTAACTAATATAAGTTGATATGCTTTCCATGAATTTTAATGTGCCTTTACAAAGGAAACATAAGCGATGTTGATTAAGTGGGAACAGTTCTAATGTTAGTTGAACACAGCATGTTTGTATAGGAAGAGAGGATAAATTGTGGCAGATCTTGCTCAGAGGCATTTGGCAGTGGGAGCAGATACTGTCTGGTTTTGTTTCTATTACTACAGGAGAAGTGTGGTCAGAGCTATTTATCACAGGAGATGACAGATTCTAGGGAAAGTGCTAGGGCTAAAAAATGTGTTCTGTCACTGTTCTGCCCCAAATCTAGTCAGGCTTTCTGGGCTTTCAGTACATGGAGCTTTATCCACGGCTCACACCATGATCTCTTACTTGTTGTGGCTGAAAAACAAACAACCAAATCCATTTTATATAATTTTAAATATGATTAACCGTCCTGAGTTCCAGAATATGATTGGGGAAGTTTTGTCATTTCAAGATGCAGACTGCTGTTAGTCTTCCAGTAAAATGACTGTTTATTTTTTAAATAAAGATGTTGCTGTCATAGCAAGTATCTTCAGATTCTAAATGACACCAAATTTTGTTCACAACAAGATATATTTGAAAGCTTGGAAGTCCTATAATGTAGTCTGTCCTTTTTTTGTGTTTTTGTAAGGAAATTGTAGCATATCACAATAATGCTATCCTACAACTTCTTTCCAGTGTTCTGCTTGTGATTCTTACTGTTAAATAATATAATTGGACAGTCAGTTCATATTAGTCCTGAGAACCTTCTCATTATTTTGTACCCATTCCATTTTTGTGTTCAGTTAGCTTTAATATAGAAGACAAATATATTTCAGCTTTTTTTTAATATGCTAGGTTTTCTCTTCTTGAGCACTATAATAAAGGTGCAGTGGAGCATTGACTTTTTTATTTAGAAACCTGTTTTCAGGTGGAACAAGTGCTGAGGTAAAGTTCTGTGTGCCTACTTTCAGTTCAGGAGAAAATTTTAGAATGTTATCTAGATACGCATGTAATTAAATGTTGGGATGTAACCTGATGGAGGTAGGGTCTCACAGGAGTATTGGTTGGATACCTCATGTAGTCAGTCCCCTTCTCCTCTACTTATTTCATAATACAATGCAAATCTGAAGATGGGAATATTCTTAGTTTTTGTATTTCGTAGCATGGAAAAACATCCTTCTTCATGAGAATCCTATTTTTTTTTTACTCAGATATTTGCGGATGTTGCCTAGAACCAAAATACAGTGTATATGTAGAGCATTGGAAAGTTCACAAGATATTGTAACAGTATGTACAGGCACAAAATCCATGTCAGGCCTATCCAAAGCTAGAATGTGTAACTTCAGCTTGGTCGAAAGAAATGCTTTCATTAAGCGATGACTTCTGAATAGAAAACTGATGAATTTCCGGCAGAAGGAAAAATCTTCATTTGCAAAAACCAAACTCCATTGATTTTTGAGGAAGAAATTAACTTTCATTTCTGTTTTGGCTTTTTACTTATAGCTTTTAAAAATAACACAGGCAGTTTTAGATTTTGATTTTTAAGATGTAAAATTATCAATACATAATGTTACAAGTAAGTAATAATTAATCAAATTATCTAATTACTAAAATGTCACATGGAATGACTGTTATTAAACAGTCATTGAAGTTTTATGTTAAAGTTATTCATTGTATGTTCTTTCTTTATACACTAATATGTCTATTTTTAATTTATTTGAAATTAAGTTTTTGTAACCATTAGGAAATACCCAAACAATCTATAATATTGTGTGACAATGTGTAGGTGGAAAAACTGGGGAGGAAGGGGAAAAAAGTCTTTAAAAATAGCAATTTCCACAAACTACAGCAATTGCTTTCAAAAAAGTAACTCAAAATCTGTCATGATTTAGTTGGAAAAGTCAGAAAGAATATTTCTACAGTCTATTTTTCCTCCTGTTGAATTGACTGCACTCAGCACTCATAAATGTTGACCTGTACTTGATTCAAAATACTTTGCTTTTCACAACTGTGCTACTCCAGTTAATCTGGGCAAGTTGCTCATTTTTTTCATACTCTCCAATCTGTGCGGTGTTGTGGATTGAGAGCTGGTGTATTTCATATAGCTCCAAGGCATTCTGTTCTTCCTACTTATTATAATCAGTCTGTAATTCCAAACATTCGGCTGAAGGATACATTGATCATGTATGAAATGTCTTAGTCTAGATAACAAGGAGGCAAAATGACCCTTACTTGAAACTTAACACTTATAAAATGTCCCTATTAAATGGCTTGATCAGTTTTTACTGAATATAATGTTACAAATATGACTTTTTTTTTTTTTTTTTAAAAGGTCCATTTATAGAAAAGCACTGGAGGTTTTGAATTTTTTTTCGGGAAACAGTCCTGGTTTATTTTTGTTTTACTAAAATAGTTATTATAAACTGTACTTCAATAAGGGAATACTGGACTCTTGCTAACTGAACATCTGATTTTTATTTTCCACTCAGCCGCTATGTTTTTGACTGGACATATGAAAATAGTTATTTTTAATTGGACTTCTGTAATTATATCAGGCTTTTTTAGCAGTTTTGATCAAATTTCTATTTTATTCTTGAAAAAGTATCTAAAACTCTTATGTCAAAGATACAGAACGATTCTTCCCCAAACCTTGAAAATTTTAAAGTTAAATAGTGTTTGTTCCATTCTAGTGAGTAGCTCCCATTTTGCTACATCAGTAGCAGACTCTGTGTCTCCAGAGTACTGTAAACCGCTGATACTTTGCATGAGGGAGCATCCATTTTTGAGTATGTAATGAGGCATCCAGTTCCAAGCACCTTTTGTAGTCTATAAATATATTAAGAATGTTTAGTTGCCTTGAGGTAGTTGAGGGAAAAGTAGCACCGAAAGGTGTTTCTCCTCTTGCTGTCTCTCCCATCTTGCTAACAAAATTTTCAAGGTGAAATCATAGTCCCATTAAGGCCAACTGTGGCTTGGAATTCCTGTCTCCCTTGAGATCAGCCTTTGGCATGGTGCTTCTCGGTGACAGAAGGAGCAGGGCTGACGCGCACGTTGCAGACACGTGAGAGGACACAGCATGTCACAGCTTGACAGGCCAGTGAAAGGGTGCATGTCCCCTGCATCACTAAGCCCTGCTAAGTACCTTTTGTCCTGAATTAACTTTTATTTAGGGCTTTTGATAAGTGCGAACAGTTTAAGTCTTGCAAGTGCCAATTTAGTACTCCAGTTCTTTGCTATTCCCTGCTATGTTGTGCTTGCTTGAAGCAGCTGTTTAACTCTTCAAAGGGCAGCTGCCCTTTTCTCTCTGTTCTCTCAGTGACAGAAAGTCAGTCACCTTACAAGTACGTAGTGGGGCTTTTGTCTGCTTATATGTAGCAGATGTGTATTAAGGATGTTTGGGCTAAAGAAGAGTATTTCCTGTATTGTCTGAGGTCAATTACATAACAGCTAAAGAAAAAGCCATTATTTTTCTCATCTCCTTAGGTGCCCTGGTCCTTCAGCAAATTCTCTGTCTGATAAATCAAGGGAACACCCAGATGATGATGATGAATACAAAATCCCTTCTTCGCATCCTGTAATACTGAGCTCACAACCACCTCATGGTCATAATATAAAACCTCTTGCTCGGTAAGGTAATTTAGCAGCCTTGAAAGAAACTTAATTACAAAACCTCTCCTTTTTTGCAAAATTAACTGAATGATGGTTAAGCTTGCCTGCCTCCTAAGCTTGGATTACCCATGCTTTCGTTTCATTTGGCCACCACCACAGATATAAAACTATGAAATTCACATCATTGTATCTCTTTTGTGTCAGAACTGGGTAATTTTCACCTTTAGATCCATTTCTGCAGTTGGTCTTTTTTTTCCCCTTATGCTGAGGTTTTCAAAACTGACCAGGAGATTCAATCCCTACAACTCATTCAAACTTGAGGAGAATTGTGTGACTGAAATTCCCAGTCAGCTTTGAAAATCTTAGCCTTTCACGTTTTATGTAATTCATTTTAAAAACAATGCAGTACTGGAAAGTATGTGAACTGGCAGCCTCATGTACATGCGCTGATTCTCTTTTTGTCCAATGTATAGTGTGTCTTTTTAGCTTTTTGAGCCCGTTTGGCAGTATGGTTTTTTTGTGCTTCTCAGGTAAAGAACCATTTTTTAAGTACAGGTGGAATATATCTCCTTAGCTTTGAATATATTCTGAAACAATACCACCAAACTTTCACTGTTTAGAATTACTAATGAATTATGACAAGGAGACTTGGAGCAAGGGGCCTGGCAAGTCACGTCTGTGACGTTCCTGCTGCACTTTGCCCCTTAAAAGATATGAATGGCTGGAATGAAGGGAATAAGTCTTAGCAGGGGAAAAAAGGGCAAATGTTTTACTGATCTTGTAGGTCACATGTATTATATGAATCAACTATGATCTAAAAAATTTAGACCCTCCTATGATTAAAAAAACTCATTGACATATTGCCATTTTTTTTCCTCTCTGTCAGAACATGATGTCGAGAGCCTACCATCAATAAAGCTCAACATGTCTCTCACCCCAAAACTAACCAATAATAATTTTCAGACCTTTTAAGTCAGAATTTAAAACAAGTAGAAAAAGGGTCATAATATGATCATTCTTTGCATGCAGGTTAAAAATTCTGTCTTAGAAATCCAGGCTTCACTGCATAGACATGAGTATTGTGCAGTTGTGTAAGCTTTATGAACTTAAGTGCCTAAATTCTTATCTGCAGTATGAGACTTAAAAAAAAAAAATACCAATGATAAATAAAACTGTGTTGGCTAAGCAAAAAATGGGAAGTAAGAAGAAAAAATTCCAAGGTCCTAATCCTTTTTACCTATGCCGTTTTTTATGTGATTGTGATGTGCTTCTGTATGGGAATGATGCAAATAGATGCAAACAGAAAGGTTCTTGAGAAATAAGCAGCTGGAAAAATAGAATCTTACAGTTTTTATTATACAGAGAAAAATAGACTGCTTTCAGTTGACGGGTACAGTATTTTACCAGACCCTTAGAGTTATTAATAGAGGCTATAGATAGAAAGATGATTTCCAAGTTTTCTCCAATTTTTACTGTGCTGATGGTGAGGGTTTTTTTACATGGATTCAGGACTTGATACAGATAAAATGCCTCAGTTTGTTATTCAAGTCTCTCCATGGTTAAAACCACCAACTCCTCTTATTATACAAGCTGATAAAAATTTTAACTCGAAACAAACCGTTCTCTTAGGCATTAAAAAAAAAAATCTGGTGTTCCAGATACTTAAAATATCTTCTTTTAGCTGCTGTCACTGCTTCGATGTGAAAGCTGAGATAAAATTTTCAAGAAAGAATCTGGTTCCTGGTTGATGTTGTATTCTTTTAATGCACTTCATTAAATATCATGGGAGGGATGTTGTATTTTAGTGAAACTTAACTTCTCATTATTGTTCAGCAAACTGTTACAACTTTTTTTTTTTAAATGTTACAAATTTTTAGCACATTTCAGTTCTTTCCCCCAGTATCACTTACTCTTATCTCTTTCCTAAGTGTTACTTCCTCACTTCTTGGTTAGTACTTAATAATAGTTTTCATTATGCTAAAGAGCTTACAAAATTTTGTCAGGCTGTTTTGTAGTTTAGTATTATGTAATTGTTCCATCCTACTCCCAAATTTGTGTTGCCTTTCCTCTCTTTCACCTGTAGGTATGACAGTGCTAAAAATATTTCAAGAACAATACAAAAAATTATTCACAGTCTTACTTTCTGGCAGATCATTTAATTGTCTGGTTTGTTACTGCTGAACATCTCTTCAGTTCAGGAAGTTCAGGAATAAGGAATAAAAGGAAAGAATTTCAGCATTACTAATTAGGCTATTATTAGAAGGATGTTACATTATTGCATTTGCTGTCTTTTCCTAATAAAGCTTTTTCCACAAGGGGAAAGGACAGAAGATTTGCTTGTTAGTACTCATTTGATGCCCTTTTTTCTGGTGTTTACAGTTAATGTAAGCAGGTATTTCAGCATTGCTTGTAAACTGATCACTTAGCTGGGCTCATCATGAACCTCATACTTCCACAGTGGTGCCATGCTAAGTTACCTTGCTGCTTGTGGCTAGTTACATTATTGAAAATGCAGAATAGATTAAGATTAGAGTAGAAAGTATTCTTAATTACTCAGTGTATGTGGTGAGGAATCAAAGGAAGTGTTGCATCCACTGCATTTGAAAGATTGAACTGATCGAATGTCAAAGAAAGAACACTTCATTTACCACCTCTCTGGTGGAATTAATTTGTAGCAAAATATCTCTTACCATTAGGGGCTTTTTGGGGGTTTTTTTTGTCTCATTTGGTTGGTTTGTTTGTTTGTTTGTTTTTAAATCTTGCACTTATTCATATATTTATTTCATTACTCCTACTTGTAGCTCCTGGGACCACAAATGCAATTTGCTTCGTCTTTCCTGTTTATATATTTTAAATTATTCCAGACCCTTATTCATTCCTCTGTTCCGTGTGGCCAAAGCTGATAGATTCATTAATACTGTCGGTAAAAACCCCAAATCTGAAATTTTAGCTGTATATGACTCTAGCAGATTTCCCAGTGTTTAATAATAATGGTGCATGGTGGGATGGGATTTTTGTCTTTAAGCTGGAATTGCTTAGCATGGTGGCCTTTTTCCAAGGAAACTCTCTGATTCTTTCTGAATATGCAGGGCCCACAGTTCCAGACACAGGAGCAATTTTCTGGTTCTTTTGTATTTTTTAACAATATTTAATATTATGAAAAGGCTTGTTCTATAATTTTCCCTGCCATATTTGAACAAAGTATTCTTACAAAAATAATCTCCAATATTTTTGACAAGATTGTAAGCACTTTTTACTGTTTGGTTGGATGATTTTCATATTAGTTTGATACTGTTGCTTAGTTTTGAGGGCAGAATATGCTTACATTTAAAAAAAAAATATTAGTAAACTGTGATAGAAGTATTAGCAAGGCTCAGCTTTTTGATACAAAAATGAATAGGTTCCAGCAAAACTGCTTTGGCTAGGTCAATTTTGGGGTTTTCACTGGGGTTTTTTTTTAATGTTTGGCAAAGTTGAGTTGAAATTTGTTATTATTAGTGATGTGTTGTGGTGTCCTGTTTGGATTTTTTTTGTTGTTCTTGTGTTTTGTTTAATGGTTTTTCTGTGTGCTTTGGTATGGATAATTACCAAAATCCACATTTCAGTTTTTTCCTATTTCTGCTAGGGAAACTTCAACATCTGAGAAGGTGAGCTAGGATTGGGTCTGTGATGTGTGAATAAACTGTTGACCTGAGTTCTGAAGTGAGGATCGTGTTTAATGTTAGTTCTTCCTCTCAACTTGTATTGCAGCATACGTTATTTTTTAAGCCATGTCAGTACGTCACCAAGAAAGCAGTATAATCCTTCAAAGCGGTTTTAGTGAGGGTTAACCAGTATCTACTCTCAATATCAAAAAATGTAAATTCTAAAATTGATGCTGCTTATTGCCCTTCATTCATTTCCATATAGTGAACTGCCAGGTACTGCTCATTCAGGGAATTAATGCCTGCCTAAACGGTTGATTGCTTCCTTCTTCATGTCTGTCTTCAGGGTGTGTGAGAATGGTCAATGTGCAAATGGGACACACAGCGCTACTTCTGAGATAAAGAAATCTAAACATCCAGAGTCAGGTACGTTTCTGTTTTTCACTGTCAAGATTTACTCTGTGCTGCCCTAGGGGTACAGCAGGAAAACATTCACTTCTTGTGGTTGTGTCGTTCAGGAGATGTCTATGATGCACCTACTGCTCCGGTACCTTTGCCACCTGCACGGCCTCCTACCAGAGACAACCCCAAACACAGCTCTTTGCTCAACAGGACACCCTCCGATTATGATCTTCTGGTGCCCCCTTTAGGTTGCAGACTTTTTGCTGATTACATGTAATGGTTAACACTGCCCAGATGAACTAAATACCGTGTTTACTGAAAAACAGCCACTGTCGAGTATGTTAGGAGTACCAAACAGGCTATGAGCTAAATATTACAGCTGTAAGTCAATATGTGTGTCATTTGGAGTCTGTTTGTAAGGTCTCACTTGAGACAGATGAAAAGGTATACTAAATCTGTATTCCAGCTATATGGAAAAGTAAAAACCATTTTCCCTAAAATACATTTTAATGGTCCCCTACTAAGAAGTTTGAGCATTGCAATTTAATGCAGTAGTAGAGCATATTTCCTACTGTAGCTTAAAGAATTCCATTTATTTTATCAAATACGAAGAAGAATGCCCAAAAGATGGTACTCGAGTGAAAAACCAAACCACTAAATTAAATCTTTTCACCATCAAGGTACAGTTCAAAATTCACTGCTGTCTACAGTCACCAAAAGTTTTTTTCCAGCTCTGATTTCTGTTCTATTCTCCTACACAAAAATGAGTGATCTCTGCATGTATATTGATGCTGTGCTTGGGGACCACCCACACCTTCATTGACAAACTCAGCTGCGTGGTTGTGTCTGTGTGTATGTGTCAGCATCCAGTTTTCTGGTTCCATAAAACTTTTTGAACATCTGAACACTATGCTATCTCTGGTCCCTGAAGTATTCCTGAGATGCAGGAGAAATGAAGGCAAAAGAACACATAAAAATCACAGTGCTTGGTAACTCTAGTCCTGCTTGCACCACCTTTGCGTAAGAGGTGCATTTTTTTGCCAAGCTCCGGAAAATTCAGTTTATATCTGGAGTCAGAGCTTCTGAAAAGCAGATAGAGATAATACACAGTATAAATGTAGCAGATTCAGTGCAGTCAGCATTGGTGTTTTTATATAAATATACTTGCTTAGCCACTGAAATGCAGCTGTTACTCTACCATGCTACTCAGTGAAGCTTTCATTGTAGTACATTCTTGGCAATTGAGTCACTAAAAGCAATCTCTCCTTCCATCCCAGAAAAGAAACTGAGCACTGCAAAAGGTCATTCAGAGCATGTTTTAGAAGAGGACTGTGTGTGGGTATTAGCAGTCAGGTTTACAGTTTCATTACTGGAGTCACTGAACTGCTTAGATGAACTATAAGAGTAAAGGCCTCAGCAGACAGAGAAAAATAAAGTTAATAAGCTTTATTCTTTATTCTACAGTTTTTAGTGAAGTTTTGCTAATTTAATAATTCCTTTCTAAACTGCAGGTGAAGATGCATTTGATAACTCGCCCCCCTCACTCCCTCCTCCACCACCACCACCACCTGCCCGGCACAGCATGATCGAGCACACAAAACCTGCTGGCTCCGGGAGCCGACCGTCTTCAGGACATGAACTGTTCCTTCATTCTGGTAGGAATACAGAGGAAACAATGTATTTTATTTCATTTTCCTTTACTTCAGAAGCTTATCTGTTCAGTGATAAAGTTGTCATCAGGTCTCAAGAACTCAATATAGAAAATACTAAAAAATCAAAATTTTTAATGGTGGAGGTGAAGCTACTCAGAAGATAGAACAGCTTCACTTTTCATTATCACAAAGTAATAGAACAAGGTCAGTATTTCTAGACCGGGCTAGAAATTTTGTACATTGTAGTTTTCTGTTGTAATCTGTAATATTATTCTGTATCTTTTTTGTCAACTCCATTGTTTTTAGTAGTAAAACATAATTCATGGGGGTTGTTTTCAAGTTGAAAGTTTGAAAGAAGCTGGAAAATAAGGGTAAACAATTTTGCTACAAAACTATATTATGAACACAATTGCTACTTCCTGGGGTTCATAACCTTTTTGCTAAGTCAGGTTTTCACCTATCTCTCCCTGCAAATCACTGTGACATAATCAGTCTTGTGTTTTGCTTGTAAAAGGTATAAAAACTGCGTTAACAATTCATGATTTTTGTCTTTGAGTTGAAAAGTTTGATTTTTCAGGCTAGTGAAGTTGAATACATTTGCTGATTATGATACAGATTACAACAGGATTTTTGTGGGTTACAGTAAATGTCTGTGAATTGATTTTTTTTTTTCTTTGTGGAAACTTTAAAAGGATGTTGGTGTCTTAAGTCTGCCTTTTCTGTGAATATTTTCAGAGATGATCTGCCTTGTGGTGGGGTTAGATGTTGTCTTTCTCCTCTTTGTTTTTCTTAGAAGCTCTGTGGAGAGGGATAAAATGAAATGTTTTGGCGATAGGTTCACAGGAAAGCTAGAACGTGGATGACAAGCAGTCATGTGCAGCTGCATGATGCCCTGACAGGTTGTCTGGTGTTAGGCTGACCTGTGTGAGTGGAACTCACTGTGGGGTGAAAGGGACCTACTTCAGGTTGAAGTGCGGTGACCTTTTGTGGAATGTTTTTATTATGTATGTTTTGCTATCAGTCAAGGCCTGACATTGAGTAATTTGCCAAAGCTGTGTGTATTTTATAATGCAAATTCAGCTCACTGTGTAACTTTCTCTTCTAAGTTTCTGAATGCATCCAGATGAAAAGACTTAGCACATTACAGACTTTAAAGATTGTTGTTCGTAAATACAGTGTAGTTTATCTTGTACGCTTCGAAATAAAAACAAGGTAATCTTCAGCAGTCTAGTCTGAATGGGTGCCTCAATTTTATCATTTGATGCAGACACACACGCTGCACTGTTGAGTTCTGATGGGAATGGAGAGGAAAAATAGGAGGCCTCACACACAGATGCACACAAGCTCCATCTGTCTGTGCCCAGTTCCCAGGGTTTTAAACATGCAGAGTTTTAAATTTTTAAGTGTAACTTCCAAGTAATCTAAGAATGTCACTGATTGTTGCGGCCGGGGGTTTGGTAGTAAAGAGACTACAACCTTCTAAAAGCGTCTCTGGCTGAGAGCTGCACGGCGAGGCCACTGCACACACACACACACACACACACACACACACACACACACACACAC